>JABXWE010012523.1:0-54909 GCA_014611495.1 Limonius californicus
AACATTTGATTTGTATTAAGTTTATTTTGAAATTATAGTATTTTGTTGCATTAATATTTATATAACTAACTTATATTATGTTTTATGAATTAATATGTTTTATAAGCCAAAAAAAAATAAAAAAATATATAGAGAATGTTGTTGTGTAATAAATGTATGTTAATTTAAATCTTGATATTTTTCCAAAACGAAGAAATTAAAACGTCAGGCACGTTTTAGTAGATCAACAGAAACGATGACGTATGAAAATTACTTACATAAAACATTATTTATCTGATTTATCAAAAACATCGCCTTTGAAACACTAAAAACCGCTGCCACTGTATTTACGTACGGCAGAAAGTCGGACTAGTTGTGTGACGTCACAGAATTAGCATGCTGGCCTTCCCTACTGTATGGCCTAGTATTTACGCAGATAACGACTCTACAACAGCTGTGAATCTTCTACGAAGATCGGAATCCTTGCGTATGTTAACTTCTATTGTAGAGCAATGTTTCATTTCATTAAACTGACACATAATTTCAAAGGCTTAATAGCTTTTAACAGTAGTATGTAAATGATGTTAATCAATATCAATATGCTATAATTTTTAAAATTATAAAAATTTAGTAAACATGTTTTAATGTAAAGAAAGTAGGATGGTAATAGTAATGTGCAGCGTTTTACCTAGTATCCATCGTTTTACACAATTTATTATTTAGATATGAAATAAAAACTGCGAGGTAGTGATAGCTAAACCCATTTAAGACTGTAGCTCTATTTATTAAACATTTTGAAAGTACTCATACATAGTACGTCCTAGTTTGTGAAGCAATTCAAGAATTTATTGTCATCAAGTAAGAAACTTTTACGAAGATCGGAATCCTTTGGTATGTTAAGTTTAAAAAAACGCATTGTGTTGTAGAGCAGTGTTTCCCTTCGTTAAACTGACATAAACTTTCAAAGGCTTGGTAGGTTATAAAGGTAGTGTATATAGTATAATAACAAATATCAAAGGATTATAATTTTTAAATTTATACATACTGTAGGTAGTAAGTATGTTTTCAATTTGAAGAAAACGATATGGTAACAGTAATGTACATTTTTTATGTAGTGTCCATCGTTTTACGCAATTAATTCTTTAGATATGACACAAAAACTGCGAGGTCGAGATGGCTAGCCCCGTTTAAGGTCGTATGCACAGCCTTATTTATGAAATATCTGGAAACTACGTATACATAGTGCGTTCCGGTTTATGAAGCAATTTAAGAGTTTATTGTTATAAGTAAGAAACTTCTACGAAGATCTAAATCCTTGCGTATGTTAAGTTCGAAAATAAATATGTTGTGTTGTAGAGCAATGTCTCCTCTTATTAAACTGACATCAACATTTACAACATACGTCTTGATGTAAATGATACAAATTTGAATTTTGAAAATTGTAATCCATCCCACTGCACAATATTTAATTTCTAAAATAATGATAGGTAATTGTTGTCTTGGGAAAAATATTTTATACCTGGTGTAAAGAAAATAAAGAGACACAGCTTAACTACAGCTGCCTGATTTCAAATGAGACCGATTAAACTAAACATACCTTAATACAATACAATACAGTTATGGCGCCTTAAAGATGTATAAAACATTGGGTATATTTCAGAAACAAAATGGCGGATCAAGCTGAAAATTGGTACACATCCTCTTCAGTGGAATTCGAACATTCTCGACGTATAACAATTACTACATATTATAGAGGGGCTGCCGGCTGATTTTTTTCGTTGAAAGTTTTCAGCTTCCCTTGAAGTTGATATGTACCAATTTTCAGCTTAATCTATCATTTTGTTTCGGAAATATACCCAATGTTAAAAAATAAAGCTTCGTTTCAATTGAAAAACAAGTAATTTTGCAGAAGAAATCCTGAGCGTCAACGAACCGAAAATTTTTTCATTAATCAGAGATTTAATTGGTATAAAGCCATATCTGTCAGACAATTCTTATTTAAGCTTTTTTAATAATAGCATTTGGTCGAATCCGCTAGGAACAGTATTAGAAACTAGTTGGGGAATCAGCAGCAATAAATGCTGCACTGCAGGGAGCTATTAACAGCTTCTCATACATTAAAGCTTCTTGTCAGTATAGCAATACAGTAAGAACTAAAAATCCTAGCTAGCGACGTTCCGCCGTATTTTATTTGGAATAACCCATCAATTAGTTACAATAAGTCATCATGTTGAATGAACAGCCGTAGCTGGGAAAACAGAAATTATCTGATAACGAAATTCTCGAATTAGCAGCTCTATAATTGTGGCGTTGTGAATAATGAATAAGACTAGGGGAAAATGGTCTTCTTCTTCTTCTTCGTCTCATTTTAGGCTTTCAGCCTGTTCTTTCCAACCATTTAATTTACTTGAGAGGTGGATGTCCAACTCTCTACCCATCTTCTAGGTGGTCTTTCCACTGGCCTGCGTGATCTGAGTTTTCCATCTCTTGCAATCCTCACTATTCTTTCTGGAGTCGTCCTGGAAACGTGCTGATTCCATTCTAGCTTTCGCTGCCTCGACCATCTTACAATATCTGGGACATCCTATTGTTGTCTGATGCTGTAGTTTCTTACTCTATCTGCCCGCCAATTTCCTGTTATTTTGCGGAGTACTTGCATTTCGGTTGTTCTTAACAGTGCTTTAGTTTTCTTAGTTTCCGCTCTGGCTTCCAAGGCATAGGTCATGATGGGCCGGACGCATGTTTTATATATTCTAGCCTTCGCCTTCCGTTTCAGGTTGTTATTCCATATTGTTTCTTTGGTTTTTTGTATTATGCTATCCATGATTGTGTTAAACAGAATGGGCTTAACGAATCGCCTTGTCTAATTCCGGTCTGTATCTGAATTTCTTCTGTCAAGTTGTGTTTACCATTATGCGTGTTGTGGTACCAGTATTTAGTTGTACTATAGCTCTGATTGTTTCTTGAGGTACGTTATGTTCTCTAAGTATTTCTATTAATTCAGATGGTCTTACTCTGTCAAATGCTTTTTTGAGATCGACAAAGCACAAAAACGCTGGTTTCTCAAAATCAATTGCTTTAAAATCCTTGTTGTTCGTTGCTCATGACGATGTAGTTGTTTAAGCAAATTCGCAAGATACCAGTAAATAGTTTCATGATGGAATTAAGAAGTGTTATTTCTCTGTAGTTGTCTGGAAGTTTTTTACAGCCTTTTTTGAAGATAGGTACTGTAATGCTTTTTTCCATTCCTTCGGTATTGTTCCACTACCTATAATTTGAAATGTGGTGTGGCAGCTTATTTATATTGTTAAAATACTGCGAGTGGTTCTTCCTGCGATCGCACATCATGATACTGACCCGTTATATCATTAAAATAGGGTCCCAGGGATCGCTTTGCTTCCAGCTTACGCTAATTTGTTGGCTTGTTTATTGCCACATTCTATTTGGTGCACTGGTACCTATACCACATATAATTTGTTATTTTGTCCCAGTTCTACCAAATTCTTATGGCACTCTAGGACTAGCCTAGATGTAAATACATTTGTTGACAGCGTTTAGAATGCCGCCTGGCTGTTCAACACGATGTAGATTCTCCTATTAATATAGATCTTCTGTATTGTGATTTGAGCACAAATGAAGGGTCCTAGAGTTTCTGCGTGGGACATGGTGGCATATCTTCTCAGGTTTATGTTTAAATCATTGCCTTATTCAGCTTCAAATGTGCAAATCTCTGTCTTATTTTGATTTTTTGATCCATCGGTGTATCAGATGTGTCAATTGACATTTACTCAAAACTCATTTGTGCTCCAGTTGTCCCACTGTGTTATGGTCAATTTAAACGGTTTTCTGAATTTAAAGACAGATCTTATTCTGCCCGACTGCATCTGAAGATGTAGTCTTCTTGCAGGTGTTGTAAAGATTTCGGTATGGTATTCACGGGAACCCGTGTGCATCCCATATACATTAGTTCTCAGTCGATATGTTGAGACCTACCTACATCCTTTCAGACACAGTATCCTGAAATTGCCCGCTGATGAAAATAGTTATATCATCAGCATATCCCTTTGCATAGATATCTTTCTCTTCCAGTTCCCACGAGCGGCCGTTAACAATCAGGCATTAAATAGGAATGATACGTGCCTCCCTTCCCGTGGAAGCCCCTGACCGCCATTACATCTACTGTTACTATAGAGTAGTCGTTATGGTTCTGCTTTCTAGCATATTTCGTATCCAGTTACATATCACCGTATGAACCCTATGCCTTCCTGCAGCTCGATTTATCGCTTCAACGCAGGTGTTTTCAAATGCTGTCTTTATGTGTACAAAAAGCTACTAAGGCAGTTTCTTTAGAAGAAATAGCTTTTTTTGTTCTGGTGGCTAGTTCGTGAATAGCCAGCTCGCATGACTTTCTTGGTTGATGGTCGTATTGGTATTGGTGAAGTGAAAGGTTTACCAATACACCATTTCTAATAAATCTATCTACTAGTTTTTCTATCGTTTTTTAAATAAACCATGTAAGACTTTATGCCGGTTCAGATTTGCCTGAGTGTAGCTTTCAACAAAGGAAGTTACTTAAACACCCATTAAAATTGGAATTTTGGCAATTTATCAAAAAGTAACAAGAAATTAAGTCGTTTTATAACAGCGCGATATTAAAACCTGCCGATTGAACAAACATGTACAACATTTTTTAAAATACTGACTTATTGTTATTAAACCTAGAATTTTCCAAAATACGTATAAGACCTGACGAATAAAAAATATTTTTGGTTGCCGAACTTGAATCATAACAACCCTAAGAACCATTCACGAGATAAGATTTTGGAAATTTTGAAAAAGTATTGTTAATTGTTAGTTACTTTAGAGGTATTATGTATTAGTTTAGAACTATTATATAACTGTTTATTATACACTTATAACGTTTATTTCAATTACTTTTTATTTGGAAAAGAAAGCTTAATTCTTAATCTTCAAAGTATCCATTCAGTTTTAATTTTTGTATTAATTCAGATATATAAATTTCAATTTTTGGGTGTATTTTACAGATTCATTTTAATTATGCATACAACACACAATTCTCAGGGTTCCAAGAAGGGTATTTCCCGTAAAAACTGAAATTCACTCCTGTACAAATATTCCAGTTATAACATTATAGGATCAAACGGTTATCAATTCAATACCTAAAATCTAAATTACAGGAAGTTCCTTGCTTTCGCTACAAACATAATTTATTTCGTCATTTCTATTATATTTGTTACATAGTTAATAAGTAGTTGCAATAAATAATACAATATGTTCTGAAGTGTTTCCGAAAGCTATTTTTGAATGTTTAATGCGCTATAATGCTGCTAATTATCTTCATCGATAATATTTAAATAAGGATATTATTTGTTGCAGTTATTCGACTGATCGTCTGAAAGCTTAGCCGATAACTGCCAATAATTTATTATTATGAAGGCTAACTTTATCTTCCATTAGTTATAAATTTTATTTTTTATATTATATATTAGAGTTCACAGAGGAATTTTAATGCCTGATTAATGATTCATTTTCTTGTAAACAACTCACATTTTTTTGCAATTGATACTCGATATTCTGTCGTACATCCTGTAACATGTAATTTAAATTATTAAATTACAACTTATGACTGAACGATTTTAAGCTGTACTCTTGATCGAGCATTGAAATCTTCGCAGAGTATTTCATTTTTTTATAGTCTGGGATATTCTGCGTAGGTACTAATTACATTGTATAAGGTGTTTAAAAAATACGTTCGGATATTTTACCCACTTATAGATATCATCAATACAAACAAAAAATCATAATAAACATGGGTTCGAACATCAACCGTTTTCACGATACAGCCGAATTATTTACGCAGAGTAGGAATGCAGAATCGTATTTATCACGTCTGCTATGGAAGTGGATAAAACAACATTTGTTTGAGTTTTTGTAATTGTCAATAATGTTATTTTTGTTGTTGGAATATGTATACCAACGCGGAAATGGCATTTATGCATTTCATGTATGGTAAGGCCAATGGTAATTCTTACGAGGCACGTCGCTTATATGCCGAAGCATTTCCGAACCGGGGACTTCCGTGTGACAAATGTTTTAGAAATTTGCATCAACGTTTAAATGAAGTTGGCGCATTTAAATCAAGAAACGGAGGTGGTGATCGGCCTAGATCCGTTTCTATTCCTGAAGCGGAACTTAACATTTTAAGGATTGCAAAAAATCCAGGTACCAGTACTACAAGACTTTCTGCTGAAACAAATATTAATTCTTCCCTAATTAGGAGAATGTTACGTGAGGAGCAATTGTACCAATTCCATATTCAAAGGGTACAACCTCTTATTGTGCCTGATTATGCTGCACGTCTGATGTTTTGCCTATGGGCACTGACAAGAGTTGTGAAAAACGCAAACTTTGTTAGTGAACTCTTATTTACTGGCTAGTTTCACAAGAAATGCCATTTTTAATTTCCACAAATCTGGCTAAATGGCTAAAATCTGTATTTATTACTATTCCAAAGAAAAACAACGCAAAAACTTGCAATCATCATAGAACAATTAGTCTAATGTCCCACTCACTTAAGATATTTCTAATAATAATACATACCAGAATCTATCACAGATGCGAAGATAGAATAAAAGAAACACAATTCGGGTTCAGGGATAACTTAGGGACGCGAGAAGCGCTGTTTAGTATGCAAGTTTTTATACAACGTTGCAGGGACGTAAACAGAGATGTATTTCTGTGTTTTATTGACTACACCAAGGCTTTTGACAAAGTACGACATAGTAAGGTAATGAACATTCTGAAAAATATTGGCCTAGATAACAAAGATATCTGCATAATTGTTAACTTATACTGGAATCAAAAGGCGGAAGTCAAAGTAGAAGACCAATTAACAGATTATGTAAATATTAAACGTGGTGTCCGTCAAGGATGTGTTTTGTCACCGCTCTTGTTCAACTTTTATTCAGAAATGATATTTAACAAGGTTCTTCATGAAGCGGAAGAAGGAATAGGGATAAGTGGGGAGCGAGTAGATAATATCCGTTATGCGGATGATACAGTCCTAATAACGGACAATGAAAATAACATGCAAGCCTTACTAAACAGAGTAGTTGAAATAAGTGGTCAATATGGATTAACGATAAACATGAACAAAACTAAGATCATGGTAATTTCGAAAGAACAACTACCACCCCCAAACATTACCACAGATAACATGCAGTTGGAAACAATTACATCGTTTAAATATTTGGGCTATATTTTAAATAATAACTGGGATAACATGCAAGAAATAAGAGCACGCATTGAACAGGCGAGAGCGGCGGTCATTAAAATGAAGAAACTACTCTGTAATAGAGGAATCAGTTTGGATTTACGAATCAGAATGACTAAATGCTATGTTTTCCCAATTCTGCTATACGGAATGGAAAGCTGGACTATCACTAAATGTATGTGTAGAAAACTAGAAGCCTTCGAACTCTGGGTGTATAGAAGAATGCTGAAGGTCTCCTGGACAGATAGAGTTACGAACCAAGAAATACTTCGACGAGTAAATAAAGAACCGGAGATTCTAAAAATAATAAAGAAAAGCAAATTACAGTACCTTGGACATATTCTGCGACATGAGAGATATCGGTTCCTGCAATTGCTTATGCAAGGAGAGATCGAGGGCAGAATGAGTGTAGGAAGGAGGAAGACATCTTGGCTCAAGAACCTCCGTGAGTGGTATGGAAAAAGTACCACAACATTGTTCTGCTCTGCAGTCTCCAAGGTGCAAGTAGCCCTAATGATAGCCGACCTCCCATAGGAGCGGCACCTGAAGAAAAAGAAGAATTTCCACAACAGCCACGTTTGGTCAGATAAACACCCTCATGCCATTATTGAATCGAATCATCAACAACGATTTTCAGTTACCGTTTGGCTTGGTGTTTTTGGAAACCATATGATAGGATTTTTTTTTCTTCCGAACCGTTGACTGGCCAATTGTATGTTGACTTTTTGCGTAATGCCTTCCCACTATTGTTAGAAGATGTATCCCTCATTCATAGAATGAATATGTGGTTGATGCACGATGGGGCTCCTGCACATTTTTCAATCATAGTCAGAAATTTTCCAAACAAAAATTACAACGGCAGGTGGATAGGGCGAGGGTACCTCCTGACCTCAACCCGCTCGACTTGTGTATTTGGGTGTATTTAAAGTCGTTAGTTTATTGAAGCCCTGTGAATAATTTAAAAGAATTGCGAGAACGAATAGAACATGCCTGCCAAACTATTCCTATAAATCCGAGAATCTGAGAAAGAATGCAGCGCTCATATTTTTACGGAGATGCGAAGGATGTGTACAAATGGAAGGGGGACATGTAGAACATCTACTTAAATTATTGGTAATTAAAATGTTTTATTTACATGGCTATTTGTTTTAGTGGGTGGGGAACTTATTGAAATACTAAGCAATATTTATTTTCTTAAAATAACTCCATATCTCGAAAACGAATGATTTTCGAACCCATGTTTATTACGACTTTTTTGTTTGTATTGATGAGATCTATAAGTGGGTAAAATATCCAAACGTGTTTTTTAAACACCCTGTATATATTCTGTGCTAACTTTGAATACGTTCCATAGAGAAAATACATGCGTTTGTAGAATTCTTCCATTTCCTGCTCCCCAAGTTGAAAATCGCACCCAAAACAAAGTGTACGCAGCAGGGATGTTAATTTTTCAGAGATTACATCAATTTTTATCTGAGTAATACGAATATAAGTGATCAATTTGGTAAAATGTATACATGTAATGTAGTAATATCACCAAATCCGATGCGCTATTACCATCAGTGTGACGTAGTGGTAAAACATTCGCTTTATAATGAAATCTTTGGGAGTTCGAATCCTCTCTTCATACCAAAAATACATGAATACAGCAATGAAAGAGGACAATGGAACAGAAAAAAATGAAGAAATATTTGCGTACACATGGAGTGTACGAGGTACATTTGAAGAAGGAGCAATCAAAAAACTAACAAGTGAGCTAAGAACATATAAAGTATACATAATTGCTATATTGCTATACAAGAAACAAGGAAGACTTTCTGCCGAAACAAATATTAATGCTTCCGTAATTTGGAGAATGTTATATGAGGAGCAGTTGTACCCATACCAAATTCAACGGGTGCAGGCTCTTATTGTGCCTGATTATGCTGCACGCATATAAAATACACATAATTGCTATACAAGAAACCAAATAGAAAGGAAGTGAAATTTGCGATTTGGATGGAGTCTCGGCACAGGATTTATGGCGAGTAAAAGACTCCCATGCTTGCTGTAAGGAGTTTTATGCCAATTTTAGAAAGAATGTGTTGCATGAGGATGAATGGAATATACTAAATAATAAATCTAATAAATGTACATGCAGAAACTGAGGGCAAATAGGTAGAGGTTGAAGAACAGTTTTACGAAATGCTGGAGAATGTGTATCAAAGAATCCTAAAACATGATTTAAAAATAGTATTAGGGGACTGTAACG
This sequence comes from Limonius californicus, assembly GCA_014611495.1. Taxonomy (NCBI): domain Eukaryota; kingdom Metazoa; phylum Arthropoda; class Insecta; order Coleoptera; family Elateridae; genus Limonius; species Limonius californicus. Next base: position 9,525 of record JABXWE010012523.1, read on the forward strand.
CGAGAATAAGAAGAGAGCCGATATACCATCCGATAACTGGAAAGTGCAGTATACACGCAGAGACCTATGAAAAGGGTACGCTCTTAATAGATTTTGCGATAGATAAAAAATGAAAATGAAAAGTACGTACTCTCAACTTAGACAATACATAAAAGAACATGGATGTCACCTAATGGCAGCATAGTGTATTAAATATACCATGTGTTAATCGAAGAAAAAAAAATGAAGGTTCTATTAAAAACGTAAGAAGTTGTAGGGGACCTGATGTAGATTCAGATCAGTTTTTCGTAGGAACAAAGATGAAACAAATAGTACCACAACAATACAAAAGTTAGAGGAATGTAAAACAGACCAAATGGCAACATAGTATATTAAATATACCATGTGTTAATCGAAGAAAAAATTGAAGGTTCTATTAAAAACGTGAGAAGTTGTAGGGGACCTGATGTAGATTCAGATCAGTTTTTAGTAGGAACAAAGATGAAACAAATAGTACCAACAACAATACAAAAGTGAGAGGAATGTAAAACAGATTAAGAAGAACAGATTTGCAGGATAACGATGAACGAGGTAAGTACGAGAAGACAATAGAAGAATTATTAATGCAAGAATGAGAAAGCCAAAGCATCAAAGGAAAGATTACAGCAATTGTGAAAATTATAAAAAGTGCAGTGAATAAACAATCAACGAGACAAGGAAGAAAATAATGAATGGTATGATAAAGAATGTGATAAAGTGATAAAAAAAGGAAGAAGCAAGAAAAAATATGTTACAAGAGCGAACGGCTGCAAATAAGCTGAAATATGAAGAATTATGAACGTGTAAGGCAACTTGTAGAGAAGAAAATAAGACACAAAATTAAATGGTTAGAAGTGATAGAAGAAAATTATAGAATTAAAGAAATTAAAAATTTCTATCAGGGAGCGAAAAAAGTGAAACAAGGGTGCCAAACAAAGACAATGTTGTACAAAAATAAAGTACATTTAATAGGAGATCAGAGAGTAGTAACGAAAAGATGGGCAGAATGTCCATTATACAAGAAAGGGGACAAACAAAGGTGTGACAATTATAGAGGAATTGTACTTACTAAACGTTGTGTGTAAAATCCTAGCTACCTGCATCCAAAATAAGATGCTAAAGTGTGTTGAGAACGAACTAGGAGAATATCAGTGCGGGTTGAGAAAGGGAAGATCGGTAGTTGATCAAATAATTGTATTCAAACAAATACAAGACAAAAGTTACCAACATAAACTACAAACATACATACTGTTCACTGACTTTAAACAAGCATACGATAGCCTTGTTGCTATAGCAAAAGCAACTATTTTTGTACCATTTGTACTGTTGATTATGTGCTATATTGTCGTATTCCTATTTGGTATTCTGACTTTTTGCCTATCTTTTGATTTAAATATCTCAGACTGATTTTAATATCATATCAAGGCACTTGGATTGCAACTCTTTCTAGTTTCTCGGACAACAAATCTTTTATTTATTGATCTTCCTCTTCAGTCGGTGTATAACAATTAAACTGGAGAATTTGACCCCTTCCGGTAATGTACACTCTCTCGCTTACTGCTTTAAAGTCTTTTACTATATAGCTTTTCTTCTAGTTTGCAAAGAACGCTGTAGCCAAGGTATTTATTATAGTTCCGCTGTTAAACAATATGGAAGTCCATTATTGTTGTGTCTTTCCATCTAATTTCTTGGGCAGCTGCTGTATCTATTCTGTATTTGATTAACTCTTGTTGTAATTGCTACCTAGCTCTGACTCTATATCGACTTCAGACATTCCACGTCGCGAATTTCTCTCTATTTTGCGTTTTTTTTTTGCTTTTCTACTGTCCGTCCAACTTTGTTGTGATGTTTTTGTCACTGTTCGGTTTTAGAAAGTGGGCTAGGTGGCCTCATGATAACACTTGTCTTTTTCGGATGATCGTTTTTCCTGATTTCGCCTGCCCTGTGCCCACCTTCCACCTGGTTTGGATACCAATTCTCCAATTTCCAATTCAAGTTCTCGGGATTCTCCACCGTTACCTTCAAAGGCTACTTGTAGGTGAGAGTCTAAATTGGTTAGAGACGATGACGATGTTTGGATTCAGCATTGTATAGTGCGCACACTAACCCAGTCGAACCCCAAAAACGCCCTATCACTTCATTATACTCTCCTCTCGTATACCAACTATAGCATACTGCTGTTGGTAATAGAATATGGTATAGTCATCCAATGTTGCCAAGCCTAATAAACATTAAATGCGCATGTTAAAGAATTAAATATTCTAAGAAACTTTATCGTTGGATCTCTGTCAGAAAACCGCGAAATTACCTTATTTACCACCACCACATATCTACAGTAAACGTAATCATAAAAAATCTAAATTAATATTTTTTTATTCCAGAATGACTACAGTCTGGCAAGAAACCGCCAATCAACGCTACTATGGCATCAAAGAACAAGACAAACTAATTCCAAACCTAGAAGTAAAATGTGTTCTGTTGCTCTGGCGGCCGCTGCATTTATGGTCCTTGTAACAGTACTTGCAATAGCAGGATTGGCCCTTTACATGGGAGCTCTTCGCACTGAAGTTCCTACTCGTAAGTAACTTATTCTATTAACAGTTTTGCTGTTTGTTCAATTTACACTTAAAATCTGTGTTTCTAACTTTTCACATATATTAAGAACATTCACTGTGACAATCTAATAGGGACAAATAATACTTGAACTTAGAAGCCGGACGATTTTGTTAAACTACTATAGAAGTTTTTTCCAAATATAAGACTTTAAATTTATAAGTTTATTAATGGAAGAAATACATTCTGTATTTAGTTTTAGATCTCTTTATTTCCATTCCAAACTAAATTTTTCTTATGAATTTACTGTTTGCAGAGTTGCTGACCTTTAGTTGTAGCGCAAAAATTTTACGAGGAGACCGCTTCGTTAGTCATCTTCAAGAAAAATCTCGCAAATACAAGCAACAATTAGAAAATTTGTATCATAAGAGCAGCATAGGTCCAGCCCTAGTATCGATTGCGGTTGATCGGTTTGGTGAAGACGCCGCTACGATATATTTTAAACTTTCCTTGAATAGGAAAAAGTTATCTCGGTAATTTAAATAATTTTATATCCAATAATACAATACTTAACACGTTTTTTTCAGTATTTCAAATTTAGAAAAAACTCTCAGAGACATTATTTTAAATGATTCGATATCTCGAAGGCCAGTGTTTAGAAATATTCGTTTTGACCCCAGGAGTGTTCAAATTAGACAACTACTGGAAACCGAAAATTCTCATCAAAGAGTGATGTCAAAACCGAAGAATACTAATAAAACCAGAGGTGGAGTTTTGCTAAAACCAAATAACAAACCTAATTTAACTGTAACGGCAGATTTGCCGGTAAAAAGAAAACCAGCAGTAGATGAAGTCGATTTTAAAGAGGAAGATTTACCGGTCATTCAAGGATCTTTTCATATCAGTAAAACGGAAGCAGATATAACGGAAAAGAAAGGAACTACAACCAATAACAGCACCACAAATAGGCCAAAGACTACTCACAAAACAAAACAACCCTTAAAAATTACCACGTCCAAGGAAACCGCGCTTACGAGTTCCTTATACAAAATCGCAACAATAGAAAAAAATCCGAAGAGATCTACAACTTCAAAAACTACAAATGCTCCTAAAAGGGCAACAGTTACATCTTTACCAAAAATCATAGATGAGTCAAGAAAATCCACTAATTCGACCAAACCAACAACCTCTATTCCTTCAAAGAAACCTTCTAATCTTTCATCTAGAACCACTAGTACAAGTTCTCCCACAAGTACGAAATTTTCTTATACTATCAACCCATTTCAATTCACGATACCTGCTCACTCGGTAGACCAAGAACCATGGGTTCCGATACAGAAGGAGACAGAGACTACTAGCACTAAACCGAAAAAACCTGTAGATCTGGAAATTAATCCTACGGTATCTTTAATAGAACTCTTACATCAAAGACAGCCCATTTATACTAGTTTTACAAACCCAGGGCTGTCATTTCATTCTGCCAACACCGAAACGTTAGGTTCAACCGACATGATTGGACATCCAATACCAGTTAATAAAATACCCGACATCACGGAACCATCTGTTACTACCCAAAATTCAGTGGAAGGATTTTCTGGAGAAATCCAAGTTATATTAGAGAACAACACTGATGTGTCAAATATTGAAAGCAGAGAAGGCGAAGATACGAATGAAGAAACGACCCATTCAAAACCTGCAGAAGAGCAACCGGAAGTATTTGTAGAAGTCGAAACGTTAAAACATGTACCTGGATCTTTTGAACATAGTTTAGACGATGATGGTAAAAATTCTCCAACTCATTTAACATGGGAGCTATTAAATGGCACTAATTCGGTTCCATTATTTAATAAATCTGATGTCTTTCCTGATAAATTTTATAATAACACTTTACGAGCAGTTATTATAAGAGACCATGATCCAACGTTTGATTTACAATTAAAACAATCCACAGCGTTAAGGAACTTATCTTCTATATTTCAAAATTTAGCATCATCTTTAGGAATTATACCACCTGGTAATACAAATAGTAGAACTACAGCTTCTAGCACTATCACTAGCACCATCAGCAGTAGCAGCACCACCACCAGTAAAGAAAAACCTTACGTTACCGTATTTGAAAAATCTGAACCAATAACTGACGGAAACACCGAAGAAAGTGCAATTGGACAGGGACATGCTGAAGTAGTTGATTCTGATGAAGAATCGCTTATGCTAGAAACTCGAGCATCTACAAAATTGCCCTTAGTAACTTTAATACCAGTCAAATCGAACTCCGGTGTAGGAAGACCTTTAAGACCGAGACCTAAGCGACCAACTAACACAACCGACACAGTAGAAAACAGAAGTTTTCCCAGTGATCCCTTTTATAAAAATTTAAATATAGATATATCAGAATTGCCGAAAAGTTCTTTCAAGTTTGTACAAACAGAGGTTGTTACATCGGTCAGTACAGAGATCAACAAAATTCGCATAAATAAAAATCAACTTAATGATTTTAAGATCTTAGGGGTTTTGAATTTCGAAGCAGATCCGTACAATAGTGAAACAACAACTGGTTCGTATCTAGATAACGAAACCAATGAAAAACTTCTAAGTAATGTCGAACTTATTCGTAGCCCAAAAATGGACCCAAAGGAAAATTTTACTAAAAATGATGCTGTTAATTTAAAAGATGAAATATCTATATTTAGCGTAAACTCCTCAGTTTCGAACACCAAAAACGAAAAGGTTCAAAATGGGTTTAATATTCTCACCGAGGATAAGTTAAAACAACTGTCAGAAATTAGTAAACTTAATACTAACTCGTCTAATGATGAGAAAGAAACTGTAATATCTAACAAGGCTATTTCAGCAAGCTATACTGTTAATCAAGCCGGATTCAAAATACTCACCAAAACATTTAATAAAATTCCAACATTTTCAAAAGATGAGGAAAAGAAGTCTGTTTTGGGTTTCAACATTATTTCTTTAAATTTGGCTCCTAATAAAACAGGTAAGTGTAATATCACTTCATTATCTATTCCTTTCTAATAAATTATTATTTTCAGAATGCAATAATTTCACTGTAAAATGTGGTGATGGCCAGTGTCTTCCTGACACCACAAGGTGTAATCAACTTGTGGACTGCAATGATGGTGCTGATGAAAAAAACTGCAATTGTGCTGATTACCTACGATCGCAATATCTATTACGAAAAATATGCGACGGAGTTGTAGATTGCTGGGACTTTTCAGATGAAAATCTTTGTGGTAAGAACACCCAATAGTATGTTTTACGTTAAGTTTAATTCCAAAACATTGTTGATGCTGTAGAATGGTGTAGACCCAACCAATACGTTTGTGCAAATTCTAAATTTTGCATTGACAAACATAGAATATGCGATGGTATAAGAGATTGCCCTAATGGCGATGATGAAAGACAGTGTGTGACTGTTGCACCAAACACGCAAGCAGCTGACCAGTTTCCATATTATTCTGATGGTAAACCTTAGAAAATGTTAACTCTATATTTTAATATTTAACTTTGATAGTAGGTTATCTAATGGTGAGAAAGCATGGACGATGGGGGAAGTTGTGCATGCAAAACTTTGAACAAGTTATTACAAAAATTCGACCACCTTGGCAAATTGCAGATTTGGGCCAAGCTGTGTGCAAAGCAATGACGTATCAGTAAGTGTTATTTGACATTCTACCAACACTTTGAATGAAAAATGAATACGGAATGTCTAATATTCCCATGATCAGTTAAAACGCCACTTAAGTTATCTTTAAAATAAAAATTCAATCGCGACAAGTTACCTATCCGGCATTTTAATTGATCGTTGAAATGCCAAACCCACGTCTATTGGGTCAAAAGACAGATAGAAAAGAACTTAAGAAAACCATACAATATTAAAGTGAACTTCTATTTTAGAAAATTAAACACTATCAACGTAATTGTGGAACCAAACTTCGTTGCATCCTTTAATCAGAACTACAATGATAGATATTATGAACTAACTTATACTTCCCAAAACATATCAAAATCGAATTTACTATTCAAGGAAAGTTCCTGTGATAGTGGAGAAGTTGTAAAATTGCAGTGCCAAACACTTGAATGCGGCTCAAGACCTCAAGCTGTCAATCAGCTAGCAAGGTGAGTTATCTACATAGCAGTCACATTTATATAGTTGTCAATCACGAATTCAAAGGCATAATAATGCAGGCGTATGTACAGGATTGTGGGAGGCGGTAATGCAGGCTTAGGGGCTTGGCCATGGCAAGCAGCGCTTTATAAAGAAGGAGAATTTCAATGCGGTGCAACTTTATTATCAGATCGCTGGCTTCTTTCAGCAGGACATTGTTTTTACCAGTAAGTAAATATGATAAAATGTAGAAATATTTTATAAATAAAGAAAGAAGAATATTAGGCACGTTTGTAATAGCCACCATTAACATGCTTATTTTTTCTTAGTTCTCTTGAAGAACACTGGGTGGCTCGACTAGGAGCCCTAAGACGTGGTACTGCCTTGCCATCACCATACGAGCAACTTCGTCCCATTATTAGAATTGTCTTACATCCTGGTTACTTTGATGCTGGTTTTATAAACGACATATCCTTGCTGGAGATGGAAGCCCCTATTGTTTTTAGTGACTACGTAAGACCCATATGTTTACCTCCTCCAGGCAGTTCCCTTAAAGATGGAAGAATATGTACAGTAATTGGTTGGGGTCAATTATTTGAAGTAGGCAGAATATTTCGTAAGTAACCGTTTGGTATAGTTTCAAACTTTCTATAACTGTTTGCAACTTTTAGCTGATACCCTTCAAGAAGTTCAAGTTCCAGTTATATCAACGGCAGAATGCCGCAAACGCACTTTGTTTTTGCCACTCTATAAAGTTACCGATGATATGTTTTGTGCTGGATATGAACGAGGTGGAAGAGATGCATGTCTTGGAGATTCTGGTGGTCCGCTGATGTGTTCTGAACCTGATGGACATTGGGTTTTACAAGGTAACCACGTTTATAAAAATATTTTGTGGCCGTTAACAATCATTATTGTATTGCTAGGAATAACCAGCAATGGCTATGGATGTGCCCGAGCAAACAGACCTGGTGTCTACACCAAAGTGTCCAACTATGTTACATGGATTGAGTCTTATATTTACGATAATACAGTGCAAGATACCGTATTTACCAATAAAACTACGTGTCCTGGACACCGATGTCCTTTAGGAGAATGTCTTCCTAAAAGTAGACTTTGTAACGGTTTTATAGAGTGCAGCGATGGAAGTGACGAGAGGGATTGTTCCAATGTCTAACCATTAAGCTGTGAAGTGTGTTTGTGATATTGTTTCGAACATTTTGTGGCAACAGGACCTGAATATTAGTGATAAAGCAATCAGAAAATTGTAATGCACAAACAATAACAATAATGTGCTTACAGTTTTTATTTGTTTGTGCTAGGTAATAGGTTTAAATTAATTTACTCATCATTGCCAAATCTATTGTAAATAAGTAAATTGATAGACTAGAATTTTTAATTTAAGGGGGCAAATTGCAGAACTGGACATGGTTCGAATATTCAGAGTTATAAGAAACTCCGGTTTCCATATTTTGGTGATTTGATATCCATCTGATTTATTTCTTATATATAAAAATGATTCAGTACATACTTGAAAGAAATAAAATCAGGATAGGATCGAGTACCTCAAAAGGTAACTTTAAATACTCAAGTATGTGCTTCAATTTGCAGATGTATAGTTGTACTTTTTAAGTACTGCAATTCTCGGTATCTCGTAAATGAAGTATTTTACTTTGCCCAGTTCTAGCGAATATTTTTTCAAACATACGGTATTTCATTTTAAATAATAAGACTTACATATTGTACAAGTACCAAATTTCATTTACATACAAGTAAATGTATTAATACTATTTATATTTAATTAAACTTCAAAACAAGAGACTGCAATGTATAATTAAACTTTATAAATAATAAATATTTTCAACATTTGTATTTCTCAATTAATTATTAAGAAACTATACAAAGTATTTTAAACAACTATAGAATTTTATATATAATATTAATAATAGACGAGTTTTCTACATCTTTAGTGCTGGTTCTCGCATCCTGATTTCCAAATTTATTTGTTCTGCCAATCTTCGTCTTCTAAATTCCTGTCTCCCATTACTGTTTTTATTTTTTCATCCATTGTGTGCTTGGCCGGCCTTTTTTCCTTCGTTCGGGGGAATCCTATTTCCATACTCTTTGTGGGTGCCTTTGTTCATTCATGCGCCTCATGTGTCCATGCTACATTAATTGCTGTTCTTTTATTGTGTTCATTATTTTGTAGGTTGCTTCCATCTCTCTTCTTTTCTGACTTGGTCGTGTAGGCTCAGACTACAGCATCTCCGCCAATACTGCATTTCTATAGCAAGTATTTTTTGTTCCAAATTCTTCTTTATCATCGACACTTCTGCTTCATATGAAACGCAGCTTTGAGAGATAATGCCATACATTTGTTTCTTTGTTATCACTTTGTTCCACAGTACTGGATGTAGTTTTCTGATTGATTTCTTCCGTTAACTTATTTTTCATTATATCCTTATCATTTCTTCCATCGTTTGCCCCTGTGACTCCTAGATATTCATACTCGCTTATGAATTCTATCCGACCTTTTCCTATAATTATTCATCCCCTTTTTCCCCAAGCACCATTTATTTCGTTTTTGTCCTGTTTAGTTCCAAACCCCACTTTGTGTATTTTTCAACCAATTTATTTAGCATGTACACCATATCCTGTTGATCCCCTGCCATTACCACTTGATCATCCGCAAAGTATATGTTATGTAGTCTGTGGTCTCCAAATTCTATTCCCATCGATTGGCATTTCCTGGTCCATTTGTCACTTGCCGTTTGAAACTATATTTTAGAGAGGATTGGTGATAAGCCACATCCTTATTTAAGTCCTTTCGTAGTTGTGAATGGTTGAGAGAGAACATTTCGTATTTTTATGTATGATACACTATTTTTGTATAGCTGTTTTAGATTTACATATGTGGTAGGTATATTATCATTATTTTCTAATGTTTCCCATAAGTTGCCGAATCGTATTCCTTTTTAAAGTCAATAAGGGTTCATTGTAATTTCCTTCCAAGTACTAACTTCTATTCTACTAACTGTTTTTAAGATAAAGATACTCAGCTACGATACCTTCCATTCATCAGGAATTTCGTCTAACGTCATAACGCATCTATTAAAAATTCTGTTTTCTGCTGACAGCTATCTTTATAATAATTCTTCCATTTTTAGTGCCTATTTGATCTATACTTTTTTGTTGTACCGAATTTGTTCTTTTGTTATTAATGCACTTTCACGCCTTTCTTGATCTACAGCTCTTAAGTACTGTGCTAATTTGCCCACATTTCCTTTCCCACGAAGAATGTTTAGCATTCATTGTTTCCTTTTTTACTATATACCTGTACCTTACGTATTCTTTCCGATTTTCTGGGTTTGTATTTGTCAGTCACTTTTTATAAGGGAGACCAGGGCATAGTGGACACTTTAAGGGGAAAACATCTGAAAAACATTTATTTGCTATGATGGTACGCCTATATATTTACTTTAGATTTTGTGATTCTTTTTGCATGCTCATAATTTTTTTTTGATATTTATACTCAACGAATACATCACAAAAAATATTATAAAAAAAAAGAATTCAAAGTGGCCACTTTGTATCGCTGATTTTTTTAAATTTGTGAGTGTAAATAAAAATTTTAATAATTTTAACGAAATTTTATTTTAAAACCACACTAATACATATTTGTAAATATATAATCAGAGGCACTTATCGCATGTATAGTTGCTATCATTTTCCTCTACACCAGCATACTCTTCATGGGCCCTCTGAAGGCACTGACTAAACCGCACTCATCCTTCTTCACTTTTTGATCGGAGATATGTGTCCCCGCAGAAGAGGCACTCTGCATCACTGTCGCTTTCTACATCGCTTTCATCGCTAGAAGAAATGTGAGCAGCTGTTTTTCTAGACCTTTTTATATTTCCAGTTTTATTCTTTGAGATCGACGCCTTCTTCCTTGTTTCAGCTTGGAACACATTTCTGCATACTATTTTAATTTGTTTTGCATCTCCCTTCATTTGTTTTGGTTTTTCAACTTCTTCCTTTTTAGTTCTCTCCCGCTCTAACTCATTCTTGTAGGTGCTGTCCGTCAAAATTAAAGCTTTTCCTTTCTTTCTGTTTTAAACTCGAACACGAGTGCTTTTGGGAAATAGATTTGATGTCATTGGGACTAACGAGAAATGCACTGGAAGTGCCTCTACTGCATGAAGGAGTTTGTAGAGGAGATTCGGGACGATTTGAAAAGGTGGTTGTGGAGCTTGAACATGGTTTAGGAGATCCAGAACGATTCGGAAACGTAGTTGCGGAACTTGAACAGGGTTGTGGTGATTCCGAGCGATTTGAAAATGTGATGGCGGAACTGGAACAAGGTTGAAGCTCAATTTCTGGGGATACATCTATTACTTCTGGTTGTTGTGAATCTTCATTTAATGGTTGATTTGTTACTTCTGAAGCTGCAAAATCAACAACCGAGAAGACCTCGGGGTTGTATGGAAAAATTCCACACTTCCTAAACCCGTTGATAGCTGTGATGGGTGTTGCAGCCCTTAAATAAGCTTCACCAAACAATTTACTAATTTGGAATTCAGTTACTGTCTTCCCTGGGTTAGAACGTGTTTAACGGAAATATAAATGACCTGCCTAACGGTTGCAACTTGTGGCTGCAATGTGGAGGTAGGCACAAAATAGTAACGTTGTTCAGCCGGCTTTTTGAATTACGTCAAGGATTTTGGTATGGGTCATATGACCGTCGAGGATTAAAAGTACTGGGTCACTGGCAGTAGGTTTGCTGTGATCAATAAAATGCTTAAACCAGGAAGAAGATATTTCGAGTTGCATCCACCCTGATTTATTGCAAGCAAATATTGTGCCTGGTGGAGCACCGTCAGTTAATTCTTGTTTCATTCGCTGCCGAGGGAAAATCAGCATCGGAGGAACATAATTTCCACCAGCTGACATACATATAACTGCTGTGCACAATTGACCACCCTCAGCCGATGTTAGACTACCAACTTGTCGTCGTCCTTTCTGAGCCAAAACCTTTGAACATTTAGGCTGCACGGTAGTCACCCCCGTCTCGTACGTATATATACGATGTGCAGGGAAATTATGTTTATCCATTACAGATTTTAACAAATTGAAGAATTTTTCTATGTTAGGTTTATTAAAACCTTGCGCTCTAGCAGCTGATGTCGCTTCTGGCTTTCTCAAGGTAATCTCTGGGTGGCGTGTGAGAAAACCACTTAGCCAGTCTTCCCCAACTAAACTCCGTTGTTTATTAAATGCATGATCACTTTTATTCCTTTCCGCTAAGCTAAACGCCACATACCGTATATCTTTAGTAGTCAAACCGAAAAAAGTTTTCTCCGTCTCAAATATATATTCTACCAATTCTTTCTCTTGATCAGGAGAAAATACCGACCGCTTAGCACCTAAGGTTTTTTTATTTGAACGGGCATCCTTATTCTTAACCAGCACTCGTCTCTTAAGTGTTGATCTAGGAAGTGAAAAAGTCTGGCTTGAAGTTTTCCAAGCCATTCCATTTTGAACCGCTTCTATGGCTTTTAGCATATTATCGGAACTCCAGTTTTGTTGATTAGAAGTTCTTGGTCGGATTCGAACCATCGCTGAATCTCTAAAAATAACAAGAAAGGGAAATATAGTTCTTCCGGGGTAATGTGAACCCCTCCGGGGCAATGTGGACCCTTAACTGACCACTTTGCCCCATTCGCGGTACTAAGTTTTGAAACAAAATCTTCGGGTAAATAAACAGAATAGTAAATTTTAGAGGTTAGGTAGGTTAACTACAATAGCAGTCCTGTTTGCCTCACCAGGGTAAACATGATTACATGGTATATTATAGAAACAACCAACGAAATAAATGAGTACTTACATTAGATTAGACCTGAAGAAAAACACTGTTTATACTATAACTTTTCTCTTTCGATACGTAGCACTTTGACAACTCTCAGTACTGTAGAGACATCTGTTGGCCGCCCCTGCATGCGTAATAGAGATTTCTGTTTCGACTACTACAACAAATTCTCATGGGTGGCCACTATGTCCCAGGGGGCCACTATGCCCCGGTCACCCCTACACTTGTTTTTTTCTCTACTATTTTTACTAGGTCTTCTGTCCATCATAGATTTACTGAATTTTTATATTGCAAAAAATATTTTATATGTATATTGTAAAAAAATCGATATATTTAATACACATAAAATTACAAGTGCTGCCGCTCTTACAGTGGCTTGAAACAATATTACATTGTTTGAGGAATAGGGGAAACCTTGAATTAAAATGATATTTTTTAAATCTTTTTTGCCAAATAATATACATATGCATAGATATTCAAACACAGCAATATTGTAAAGCTAACAAATCAATTATTTGTTTGTTTAAGAAAACAATTTGAAATAAAACATTTATTCAAAATTAGTTACATTTTATTATTATAATTTAAATTAAAACTTGGTATATGAGTATTACAAAACATACTGTTTAATATTAATAATATAATACTTTATCTACTAATTGTTATCATTTACATCCAGTTTACCAAGTTCTTCCTTAGAGATGTAGTGAAACCAGACACTGATAAGGGCTTTGATTTAATTCATTTTTTGTAGATTTTTCTTCGAAATGTTGTTAGCTATGCTTTGCCACAAGTTTTCGATGAGATTACGACTTGGAGATTGTGTTGGCCAATCCATTCTACCGACTATATTGAGCGACCTCCAAGACTAAATCATTTTTCTCTGTTTCAAAGTACAAACTTTTCTTCTCCAAACCATTTTTTTTCCAGTAGGCAACATCTTATTCTGCAGGACCGCAATTGTATGGCATTCATTATCCCAGAGACGCATGCAGTTGACCAACTTCTTCGGCAGACATGCATCCCCATACCATAACAAAGGTTGGGTATTTTATTCTTGGAAGTAACATTTTGATGGAAATTCTCTCCTGGAAATCTTTTGGCATACATATTACCAGCATGGTTATTTATACTAAAGGTGGATTCATCACTGATCAGCACCTTCTGCCACTTTTCTTGTATTCAGTGGCGATGTTCCTTTACCCATCGCAAACAGTTGAGTCTCCGTATCCCTCAAAACAGTGGTTTCTTGCGAACTCTACATCCTCGAAATCCAAAATTAAGAAGTCTTCTCGCAGTAGATGTACTTAAACGCATACCAGTAGTTTCTGACGATAATTCGGCCAGTTCTAGTATAGTATAGAATTTTGGCTACTGTCAGCCAGACTAGTTCTTCTTAACACAGCATTGTCTCTAGCATAGGTTATTTTTGGTCGGCCACTCCGGATTTAATCATCAATTTGTCCAATTTCGGCACACTTCCTAATTATTCGAACGAAGGTTGATTGATTACACTGCCCTTTATTAGCGATTTCAAGGGTGAAAACTCTTTCATTATGATGGAAAATGATTGGATACCGCGTTTCGTCGGATTATTTGATCAGATTCCTCTGGGGAGATATGGTTCAACTTTAAAGACGTAAATCTCAAATAAATATCCTAGATTTCGTGCACGGTATATATGGTTATAATTTAAAAGGTATTTCCCACACAAATGAGTGTTAAATGGGTATTAAGTCATTTCTAATCATCTTCTTATTTTTCAGAATAATAGTTACTTAATTAAGGGAATTAGGCAACAATGTCTATTTCAATTTTTCTAAAAAATTTCAAGATCACAGTAAGCAGATGACGAATGACATCGTCGTGATAAGATATTTAAATTTTTTTTTATTATATCAGAAAGTTACGTTGAAGTCCAAGAAACAATTACACACTCTGGTGATACAAGACACTGTATATAAAACCTACATATTGTTTCCATGCAGTACGATTGTTGCAAATTCATTACAATTCCTTTTATCTGTTGAATATGATATGTTCACTTCTGATAATTTTTCAAATTCTATTTCACTCTAAACACTACCCGAACACAATGAAGAAATGTAATAGGTACTGAATTTCTATGAGTAATTCAATTGGTTGGTGCCTCCGCTATTAAAATACCATATCTACGTACTCCACCAGCAGACAAGTACTGAAGTCTTGTGCAATAATATTGTGCTACAACTTTTTGCTGAAGTTGCTAAATTAAACCATGGGCACTAAAAGCAGAAAGAGAAAAAATCGCCGTCAACAATTTCGCTGTAAGTACTGTACCTATTTTATCATATATGTGGCATACCACTACATATCAGATGGTAAATTGATTTCAAATTAATCTATATTTATAATATTGCTTGTCTTCAACATTAGCTTTACATTCCAGTATAAAATGTTAAATAATGGTGTCGTTGACTATGTTTCTATAAATTTAAATTTACATTCGTAAAAAGACAATCCTGTTTTTAAAATTAATTTCAAATAGGTGTGATTCCATAAAAAAAACAGCACATTTTGTAATTTCAAGAGTTTTAAAATATAGTTATTTGTATGACATACGGCCGCAGATTGCTAGTTATCTATCTGTGATCTCATGTATGTTTATAACATAACTTGTAAGTAGTGTTGGTTATGCACTTTATTAAACCTAGTTATAGGCCCATGTACAAATAGAAAATTCTAAGCTGCACGTACGTTTCTACAAAAATACAAATACAGTTACTCTTAACTGTAGCTACGTGTGAGCGATGTCGGGGCCACTATTTGTTTTTAGAGCCTATCTAAGGGTATCCGCCCAGTTGCTCGCGGCCATTTGCTCGCCACCGTTTGTTCACCTGCGGTTTGCTTGCGAATGTCTTTGCTCGACAACTATTTGCTCGTCACGCTCAATGCTCACTGGACAGACGCTCGACGAGCAATTTATTCCTAAAATAAAATATTACTATAAACATTTAGTATTTGCTTCTGCTAATTTTCAAAATCTTACATTCCTCTAAGTCTAAGGAGTCTTAGGAATATAGATAGTAAGCAGGGTTTCCTGATCTTGCATGTAAATTCGTATAGGGTAATATTTTTTTTGTTTTTAGTAAAGTGAACCGAAAGTGTATTGTTATGTTCATTTAAATTTTGCTGCTCCACTTGGATTAGAGTCGTACTTTAATTGCCGCTTCATAGGGATTAAAAACGCTATTTTAATTGCCATCTTCTTATGTCGATTACAATTTTCGTTATTTTGCTTTTAAGATTGAGTTATGAGGGGCCGATTCCGTAAAGTTGTGAAGTTTCCCTTTGTAAGCCGAAATTGCCGATTCATGTTTTGTCTGCACCTAACTCTGGATGCGTTCTGCGAATTTACGTTTCAGATCTTTCTAGAACAATTTCATCCTATTTGCGTAACATTTTCGACCAACACATGTTCGGGGCGCGTTTAGGTCTTCAGTCGATTTCGCCGACTCTGGTCTAACCCAATTTCATCTACGGGGGGCCATAACTAAGTCGAGTGCTGCAGGGGCGGCTTGGGTTTTGCAATGGGTGTCCATCATGTGTGATTTTCGTTTCGCTGTTTTACCATAGGATGAAAACAGAACTATCGACAAGTGTCGGATTTTAGAAACACACTGGATTTTATCCCTGGAAAGGCAATTTATTGTAAAAATACCGATCGTCTTTGGCGAATTAATATCGAGCCCAGTTCCTGTCCCTCTGGTGTACCGTCGGTGCGACGAACGTATCGAAGTTTTGACCCTTGATGTTGACTCCATTCCATCCAGTCTTCAGAGGCGTGCCTGGGAATTTTCCCGAATCTTGTGAAAAAATTGTGCCTATCGCTCTATCCCATTCATCAGAAGCTAAGGTAAAAAACCAGGTTTTTGTGTGTTGTGAAAAGAAACCTTCTACGTGCCAACTTGCAAAATTCAACGTAATTGAACCTTTCTTTTTGACACAAGAAGCGACCTTCAGTCGCCGATTGTCTGTGTTTGCACTACTAATTGTAAAGAGTAATTTCTTTTATATTGTGCTATGCTTGTAAACTCGACACCTCTGGCCACGTAGGTGTTTGAAGAAGGTAAATATCGTGCGCCAGCAGGGGCGGGTTTTGTTTCTTGAACGTTCAAACCAACAGTTTGTAATATTAAACTACGAGATCATCATTTACTGTCCTTTTTTTGTATTGTGTCATTTCTAATAGTTTGATTATGTGTATTTTAAAGTTCACTGCCTCTTTTATTATTGTGTATGTTGTATTTATGAGTGCATGAATTTTGCAAGCTTTATACACAGAAGGGAAGCACAATAAATGTGAGTTCGATTCCCGTAAGCTGCTGGCTTCTCGGCCTTCCACGAGGACCTACAATCAGCTGTATTTGGAAGGTGGCGCCCACTAATTTTGGCCTACTCGGTACACAACTAAGAAGATTTCCTCTCGTAAGCGATTCCCGTGAACTCCCCCTATTCCTCTGAGCTAAGTTGTAGGCCTTTTTCCACCTATCCTGTTGCGGGTCGACAAAAAAGCTCGTTTGGCCCATAACAGCATCTGATTTTTATGTTGTACATATTATTAAACAATAATTTCTCAAAACATCATTGCATTTGCTTTATTGAGGTAGAAACAGTTATTGAAGTTTCCAAAATTATAATAAACAGTTCTCCACTCAGACTACTTCCATAAACAAATTGTTATGTTCATTTGATTTTGCCGCTTCATCTGAATTAAAGTCATATTTTAATTGCTGCTCTGTAGCCGATTACTATATTGTTATTTCCCGAATACAGTTTTAGTGAACCTTTTGTTGTTTGCATGCAAAATTGCCGATTAATATTTTGTCTACGCGCTTGACCTGCCCTTGAAGGGAGTCCTACGTGTTAAATTGTTCTAGAATTATTGCACCATATTTTGCAATATGATGAAATCCTCCAGCTGCTGGATAATTTCGTTGGTTTTTCTCTTGAATCGAATTTGAACCTTTGCTCAGCCCGGTCACCCGATTCCATCTTCAGGGGCCGTTAATAAATTGAGAAGAAAAGTGGACGCTAGCCTTTGGGAGTGAACTGGTCGTGTTTTTTTATACCGGGTTTTGTCGCAGCTCTTCTGCTAATTGAGTTATCGTTTCGTATTTTTGCGTTAGGCACAAGAATTTTCGGCCTACGTCGGATTATAAATATTAGCAGAGTCTCAGCTTTGTGCAAAAACAATTCAGTGAAATTGTTTTCTCAATTTGTATCGGATAAAAGCGATTAAACTCGTGGAAGTTTTGTTCTTCGAGCGGTTTTAAGTGATCCTCCCATCCAGCGGAGATATTGTCATCTGAAATTCCCGGCTCGTCTCTCTCGACGCCGAAAAAGCCATGTCAAAAACGATCCGTTCTTCAGGGGCGTACCAGCAAATTTTTCCCGCTTCCCAAAGATCTTAGGAACACTCCAGTTGTGCCTCTATCTGCTCCCTACCGGATAACACTAAGGTAGGAGAAATTCTAATTGTGTGGTAAAACTGTTTTCCGAGTTAATCTTCAAGCTTCAAGTGGTAAACCTAATTTTAAATACGACGTAAAGCGACCTTCAGTGTTCTTTCTTCTTTTGGTTAAGTAAAGTGTAATAATAAAGTGTATTAAATTGTAAATTCCGACGCCACTGGCTGCCTAGATCTGTTCTAAGAAATTAAATATCGCAAGCCACTGACTGTGAACCTTTTTCAGTTCGAACGTTCCAACAAAATCTTGTATTACTCAACCATAAATATTATCATTTGCTATGTAATCGTTATGATTTTTGTACCATGACAGTAAACTAAAAGAAGTTGAATTATATTTGCCTTGAAATTTACCACATCTTTTATTTTTGTGTATACTTATCTTTGTGTGCATGAACTTTGCAAGCCTTACATATACGAGGAGGC
Organism: Limonius californicus; assembly: GCA_014611495.1. Lineage (NCBI taxonomy): Eukaryota > Metazoa > Arthropoda > Insecta > Coleoptera > Elateridae > Limonius > Limonius californicus. The sequence goes on from JABXWE010012523.1 coordinate 28,023, forward strand.
ACAATAAAGGTGAGTCCGATTCCCGTAAGCTGCTGGCTTCTCGGCCTTCACGAGAACTGATAATCTGCTGTGAATTAGAAGGTGGCGCCCGCTAGTTTTGACCTACCCTGTATACAACTAGGAATATTTCCTCGTAAGCGGTTTACATGAACCACCCCTATTCCTCTGAGCTAAGCTGTGGGCCTTTCTCCATTATCTTGTTGCGGGTCCTTTGGCCCTTGACAAAATACTTCCTTAAAATAACAAAAAATATTAAGTAATAATAATACTCTCCCTATACATATGGTATATAAAATTTAATGTAAAGGTTATAATTATGAAGCAGAAGATGCGGTAAACACAACACAACAAACGGAGGTGCCCAACAAAATAGAAACTAGTTTTTCTGCGTTTTTGCAGTTATACTTAGTACTGTGAGCAAGTTGGCTGTCGAGCAAACGGGTTCCGAGCAAATGTACCTACCTAAGTACATGTATATTTCTAAACAAATATGTAGGTACAGATGCTGCTACTATGCAAATATACCTTAAAACAAACAGTTAGCAGTGTTGGGACAGATACTTGTTTTTAGAACTTAGGTATAAGTAAAATACCTATTTACAAGTACATTTCTAAAGAAATATCTATGTACAGGTGCAGCTACTATGTATGTATAGTTTAATAAAGTGTGTTATATGTAGAAAATATACAGTACCTACTAACAGATGTTCATTATGCGTATTTTATAATTTCAGCTGACCGTGTAGGTGTAGCTATTCTACGCACACTTTTCAAAACAATTCTCCCTATACTGAAGCTGATGCTATATTCCAATGTATTATTCGTACTGCCCTCCTGGTTCATTATTTACTTCATGATAGTTGAACTGATGCTTGCAATAATGCTTTCTATTTACGAAGAATGAAGCATAATTATGTTTAATTCAATGCCGATATGTTTGCAGTTTTACGAAATAATAATGTACATTTTCTTATATTTTAAATAAATAAATAGGATAATTTAACAAATCTTTTTTTTTAAGTAGAATAGAACTATGTGTAATTACAGAAAATAATTCGTTCTGGGCGCTGTACATCGAACCAAATTAATAATTTCCAATTTGCGGTAAAAAGGATTTAAGTACCAAATTTTATCCACGTGGAAGTAAATCTGAAACCAGACTCTTTGCCCGGCAGCCTAGCACAGCGGATGGCATCGGGACGCGTTCCGCAAAGAAAGTTTCAAAGTCGCTACAAATAGGCTTATTAAGTTTATTTGATGAACATGCATGCTTCATATCCGCTGTTAGTTCACAAATTTGTAAACAAAACAAAAAAAAACAAGTTGTTTCGATCAAATTGGATCAGATTAAGTGTTAGGCGGTTTACAGCATCGGGTAAATTCTACTAGAATTCCGTCGTGAACGGTGCCAGCGGCAGCCACACTCCTCGACGCGATACCTGCGTGGAGCTAAAAATAGATTGCAATACAGTCCTCCCCAAAAGTTCCGGTGCATATTTCAAATAGACTAAAAACAAAACAATTGTGGGGGCAATAAATAGAGTGCAAGTGCGCGTACAGTCACCTGTGGACGGAAGAGAGAGAACCACTGTTACTTCTACAGGGTGTTCCATCATCATCAGGAGGGGACGGACCAGCGCTCGACACCGACCAAAATAACACCGAGGGCGCATTAAAAGCCAAGTGTCTCAAAACTATGTAGGCCTGGTAGTCTGTAGCAGTAGTTGGTAGCACTGGTATTCTAATAGAAAACGAGAAAAGGGAGGGACGCGCTTTGTAAGTTTAATCTCCTCTAATCCAGACTCCTTTCATCAAAATTAGTCGACTTTACTTAACTAATTATTTGCTAAACTGCTTACTCACTTAGTAATGTTGTGGTTTCATAGAGCTTCCTCGCCTTTACTTAACTAATTCCTTGATTAATTGATTAATTACTTAGCAATGTTTTCATTGGTCATGCATGTAAGCGTGCTGCTGCGATTTGTATTGGATGTTCATGTGATGGGGGTCGGTTATGTACTTGCTGTCTTGGGCGGCTCGCTGCATCACGAGATGGACGCTGGGCGCCTATTCTGGGAGGACCGGCCGCCCGTCCTCTACAGCTGGAGTGTGCCATGCGGGCGGAGGACATGCAGATCGGAGGATCGAGCTGCGCGTGGAGTGCATCATTGAAGGGGGGGGATGTTACATTTTACGTCACAGTGGTTACAGATGTATGTTATTGAAGCCCTTATCTTCAAAATGTTGTTACTTTGTGGACTTGGTAATTAAAACCAAATTATTCACTGGACAACATTTTGGGCCCGTTACAATGTCCGAGCCGGGGTTCGATCCGAGGTCCGTAAGCGTGGGAGCAGGGGCCGTCAATCGCATCGCTGTGGAACCACACGTCAGAGGTAAGTTCGAATGGGACCTTATAAGGTGCATGGTAGCGGGCTGCTGGCGGCATGCATTGGCCTCGAATGAGCTGGCAACCTCTTATCAGTTTGATAACTTGTTCGCATAGAAACCAACCATACTGGCTTAGTGTTTGATCGTTGAGTGAACTGTTTTAAATGAATTTATGATCTCATGTTAAAGCTAACAATTGGCGAAATAAGGTGCGTATTTAAAAATGCTCGCATCCTGCTACCAAATACCCCGCCGCCCGCGGCCCCGCTGTTGTGACCGGCTGTATATGATTTTTTTCTCTAAAGATGAATGACGCGAATTTATATCGTGCCCCGGTCTTACGGCGTCCTTCTTCGAGGACAATGGAAGCAGAATGCCAGAGGCACTATCGTTTAAAGATTTTACGCCTTCTTTTGCTCAGGTTCCAAACAAGATAAACATCATACACGTTCCATGTAGAACCGTGCAGATATTTTTAGATTACAACAGTGTAAAGGCTATTTTCAAAATAAGGGTTATGCTAAAGTTAAAATTGAAATTGTTAATAAAGCAAAACTATAAAGAATTTATGAAACGTATAGCGAATTATAGTCGCAAGATGGCCTTCCGAACCTGTTGATAGATAAGAAAGATGATGTAAACAAATTCTGTCTGCTGGAATATTTCAAGTATTATGTAAATAAGGGTGTATAAACGTGCCGTAATAAAGCTATACGATAAGAATCCATTTGTATTTAAATGACAACGTTCCGGTTTCTAAGTCGCCAGTTTGATTTTGCGTATCGCAACCAAGTATGGAATCTCCCATAGACGTAACGCGTAAACGTTTAAGTTTGTGTAGAACCACCGACTAAGCGGAGATATTGTTCAAATAGAACGAGGAAAGTATACGTTTGTTGGCCAAGCGTATTAGAAAATGCAAGGGGACTGTCGGAGGCGTTTGGAAAACGAGTTCGAGAGGGTTCAGCGGAGGAAAACTTAGAAGCGTAGAGTGATACGAGGTAAGAATATTGTAGCGTGTAATTATTGTTTCTTTTAATTGGTTATGTATAAAACAGGTAGAATCGGCTTTCAATGGTAGATTAAAGACGAGAGTAATTGTGAGCAACACTGTCAAATGTCCTGGTGATCTTTTCGAGGTCGCGTGCAAAATATTCTAGCAGCCCGTAAGAGAAACCGTTAGGCAAACGACGACGTCCATTACGGAAAACATCATGTTCTACGGTGACTACATCAAGCCGAACAATCCCGACGTGAGGTCTCGAAAATCCTTTTGCACAAAACTTTTTGCAATTCTGAAATCTTCCGATGTTGAAACATTTTTGACGAAATGAAGAACAGCATTCTTTTGCAGGTAAGGAAACTTAATTATATTTCCAAAATTGTCGCGATAAACTAAGAGCGTTCGTTTTTGATGCAAGAATTTGATGCGGAAGGAAGCAGCTGGGTTCTTGAACGTGCGGTTAATTTAACCGTAAACATTAGTAAATATCAGTCTTCATCCGCTTCGGGATATTTGGATCTGACCCCTTCGATCAAATTTGGATGATAAATGTTTCGCCTACGCTTTTCTCTTAGCCCTGTATCCGGCGCAGCGGCTAAATCCCGAAATTTCTACTTGGAGAGAGACACGGTCGTGGGACCAATTGAAGTCCAATATCATTGGACCTCAATTGTTGACTTGATGAATGACTTACTTCCAGAGGTTTTTCTCAGCCAAGTTGCTTTAGTTAGTTCAAGTTTCTACTGAAGATGGCAGCTTAGTTGCCGAAATACGTCTTTAGTTGTTCTAATTATTGTGATGGTAAGGGGTTTCCAAAGTTTACTTGCCGTTTTGTCCGGAACGTCGATCCGCTTCCATTTCTAAATATTCAAAATTAATGGCTAAAACTCACGACAAGGATGCACGGCTTAAAATTTGGAAACAATTCATAGACTTTGAAGCAGCGATAAATTGATGAATAATGCGGTCTTAGGCAAAACTATGGAGAATATTCAGAAACATGAGGTCGTGGAACTCATAACGTCTTCAAAAAGAGCTCGAAAATTGATTGCGCGGGCGAATTTGAAATCGTTTATAATATTTAAGAGGGACTGGATAGAAACCCTTGTGCCCATAGAATTAAACAAACACCTCCTTGAAGTACAACATACCCGTTTATCTAAGAATAACTGTTTCAGATTTGTCGAAATTGTTAATGTACTCGTTGATATGACAACTCGGCCTCACAGACTTCTATATACGGACACCGATTACCTCATGTACTCGTTCGAGGAGGACTTTACCCGTTAGTGAAAAAGAAGCGGAAAAAGATGCGCCTTTGACACTTCCAATTACCCCGTCGAAAACCGTTATGCAATGTCGCAGATAAACAAGCATGTCTTGGGAAAATTTAAAGATGAGCTGAAAGGGAATGTATTGGTGGAATTTGTAGAGTTAAGAGCAAAAATGTATGCGTTGAAGTTAGATGGGAAAAAAGCCGGTGGAAAAAGCCAAGGGCGTGGGAAGAACGGCCGTGCAAAATAGAATAACATTTGACCTATTTTTCGATTCTTTGTTTTCCAACAAGACTGCCTACATTATCAGCAACTCCATACGATCCATGAAGCACGAGGTGTTTATCTTAAAGACGAGGAAGACAGTGTTAGGTCCATTGGAAGATAAGCGCTGCATGCTTCGTGACGGGGTGTCTTCGTTACCTTGGGGTCACTGTGAAATCTTCGCGATCCTCTGGAAGGTTTGATTGAAGTGATGGAAAACTATGTGTAAATAAAAAACATATTTATTTAATAAAAGATAACATGTCACATGACAAAGTATGTCTTATTAATCTATGAGTTGTGGGTGTTGTCAAATCCTAGCCATTTTACGTACAGCCTGTATTCTGTTTTCCGCAGCACGTTTTCTACCAGATACACATAGGGATGTTTCGTCTTCTACAGCTCTTAAACGTAGGAACAGCCTCGTATGGGGTCCTCGGTGAATCTTCCAGCAGGTAGGTGATGTGACCAGTGAGTTGAAATGTAACCACCCGAAACAACTGGAACTTGGATATTCGCACGGCGTTGCCAATTTTGAATTTTGGCGCGCTCGCAGGTGTCCCGTCATAGCCGCTGGTTACTGTCGTTGCTTTGAGATTATCGTGTCCAGCCACTTGCGCTTGCTGCAATAAGGAAATCCGATAAACACTTTTTAGAGTTCGTATCACTCGCTCCACCATAGAGGCCGCTAACGAACTAAACGTGGATGGTGCCCTATACCATTCGTCTGGATGTGTTTGGAAATTCGATCGTCTCGCTTCAAAATATTTTCGAAAGATGCCGATGCGTGTTTTTCGTCTTATTATTTAGAGATCGGGTCCAGAGGTATCTCGAAAAGCTACTACAGTACTTGTGTTCCGAGTTGTCTTTATCGTGTTGTTGCATTTCGGCCAGGTCCAGTTGCCAAAGATCATCCAACCCTCCGCATTCGATTTTTCTCTACTGGAAATTTTTTCTGGAGGGCTTATGCAGTTCTCTAGTGAGCTCCCTCTTGGAAGACTTTTTTCAGTGGTCCTGCTCCTCCGCGTTCGTGACGGTTTTCTAAAAAAATCATTCTCGTCGATTACGGTCGTCATGTTATCCAGCGTTTTTTCAAACTCCAGAGTCTGTTGCTTCAGCTTGATCTTGATCTCGTCCACCTAGAGGATCTTGCCTAGCCTGTAGCTCTCCACTGGGGGATCGAGAACCGAAAAGCCCTTATTTATTTCGAAGAAATCGATTCGACGCGTGTAGAATTCTTTGACTCTCTCCACCGCTTCTTCGCCACTAATCTCAATGGTCCGCTTCTAATTGAACTTTTTGGTTGCCGCATCGTTTTTCACTTGGGGTTCTCGCAATCGGCATATGCGTTTGGGCGCCGCGTTCAAAGCTCCGCCAGGGGTAAATTCGAAACCGGCAAATGGGAAGCTCTCCTACGCTGCCGCTTCGCTTTATCTTTTCAGTGATTCAAGTGAACCGCCACTTGGAACTCGTGCAGTAGTTTTAAAGGGCTCACCAGTTGCGAAGCTTTGTTCCAATAAATGTTCTCTACGAGTTTATCGGTGACCTCGTTTTTGAGTGTCGTGAAACCGTGGCCCCCCACCTTTTCTCGAATAACGTAACGTCTTCTCTCAAACACCGGCTTGATGGTGGATTTTTCGCTCCTGTTGGCCACGATTTATTCGAGAGGTTCCGCGTTTTTACGGTGAGCGGTGAGCATTGGTCAATTCAATTATCTGAATGTACCTGGTCACTTCGAAATTGCCGTAGTTTTTCGGCCCCTTCAAAATCAATAGCTGATATAGTCCATTGGTCCCTCGAAATCTTTCATTCTTAATTAGAAAGTCTTTGCCAGAAATGCTGATGCGAGGATCGCCGATGCTCCACGAATCGGTTGAGAAGTTGTATTTTATCCCGAAATAGGACTTGTCTACTTCCTTTCCTCGCATCACCAGCAATTTCACATACTTTCTGAGCTGGGGGTCGTGTTGGTTGAGATACTCTTCCGCATAAGGAGCGTTCAGCAACCGGCAGCGTCGCTGGTTTTCTTCTTCCGTCACATCCTTTTTCTCCTCCTCCTCAACCGGCGGTTTGTTTATCTTTTCCTTTCCTATCTTTCTGATCTTAAGAAATTTGGGTTTATAGGTTTTTCCCGGTGGGGCTCGCTTTGGTTTCCTCTTCTTCTACTTCTTGGGCGTCTGTTTTTTTTTGTAACGTCGGCAATCTGTCTTAGAGGTTCCAAAATTAGCTGGTGGACGCTTTCGAAAACAGCGGTTTGCAGACTGACCGCTTCCGGTACCTGCCGGAATTAATATCACTATCCTTGTCTACTGCCAGGAATCCGTAATCCTTCTTCTAGTATTCCCTGCACATCTCGGTGAACTGATCAAAGGTCATGTCGGCGCTGACGTGGTCGTTGAATACCTTCTTGAGATTCAAAACGTCGTGCTTAAACAGCACAATCACGTTTGCGTTATCGCGCAGCCAGTGTTTTGAAATTCTGGAGTAGGACTAGAACAAGTAAAAAGCGTCCACGGCGTGGTGCCGTCCCATGCTAAAGTACAGGTTCCGCCTCGCTGGGTTCCATGCCGTCTTTGTTTTTCGCAAACGCGTGAAAGCTGAGGACTTCCGGAATGAGTTTCAGAACCTCCTCTAAAAACTTATATTTGCGTTGATTCGGCGACAATGCAGGTGGATTAAGTACGGGGACCCTGGGTACCGTGATGCGGGATGCTCGTACCACGCTGAAGAAATCAAAGCTTAAAACCGTGGTGTCGAAAGGAACTCGAAATTGCCGGATGGTTTCCTAAAGAAACGTATAAGCTAAACACCGTCCATTCGGACATCTCGGAAAGAGCCAAGGGCTTTGCGGCCATCGTACCCCTGACATTTTTGCTCGGATTCGTGAAGATTACACAAAGGCCGTCGCAAGCATGAAGCAAACGTTCGTTCACAGAAGCTCGCAAGCGAACAACAATTGTTATAAGGGCGATGCCGCTCATAAGATTAATTAACATTACGAAAATTGAATGGCGAATACCCTACCTGAAGCTTAAAGACAAGGAAAAACTAAAAATTCTAAACGTGCTGGAAAAAAACTTGGACATGCTCTTTCGGAAATGGGAGTTATACACGATACGGAACCTGGGCAGCGGTAATCTCCAGCTCGCCAATTTGAACACCAAGACCGCCTTTTCGAAACCTCGATACGTACTCGTTGAGTTGCAAACCAACAAGGCGAACAATTTAGTCGCAAATTCAAGCCCGTCAATGTCAGCAATGTACCTCAACGAAAAGGCCTATCTTTACACCCAGTGGAACCTGAACCTTGTCAAAAATTCGTATCTCCTGACATACAAGAGTTACTGTGACTTTCAAAAAATCTACTATCAGCGCCACTTCCAACCGTTGCTTTCCTACGAGGAGTTTAAGAAAAATTCGGTGTTTGTTACAGACTGCTCTTAAGCAGATACTTCTGATTGTGATTAGATTTTGGAAATTGATTTGCAATACCCCCCAAAGTTACACAATTTGCACAACAATTTCCTTAAATGCATTTACGGGAACTGTTTCTTTGTTATATACAAATATCGATTTATTAATATTAAGCATTAACACATACAATTTTTATGAAGATAATCACAACAATATCGAAAATTTGATACGAAAAATTATTTTCCTGCCAATATTTATCAAATCCCGATTACCAATCAGTTCTGAGTAAAATACAAATTGAATAAGCTGGTGTTCCAGTGTCTTACGGCAGTGGGGCGAAATCATATTGTCTTGATATTGAAGAGGAGATTGTCAAAAAAGTTAAAGGTGCTAAGAAGTATGCTACAGACAAAAGTTTGAAGGAGGAGGATTAAAAATCGATTGTTGAGAATAACAGCAAGTTAATTTTTTCTAAAATATACATTTTTAGATCCAGTTTGCATAATATGTACATAGAACTTAAAAACAAAGTTGCGTTGTCTTCTAAAGACGATAAACGGTTTGTAATTCCTGGTACTTGCAAAACCTTGGCATATGATCATGAACAAGTTGTTTTGTATGGTACGACCACCGATCCAATAAATCATTTAGTAGTTATGTTGGGTGATGATTATTAGAAATGAAAATGTAATTTAAGTGCTTTTACACACATCTGTATTATATAATTATATTAACATTTTACTTTCTCTGTGGTAATTCTTAATATTTCTAATGTGTAATGTGTAGTAATGGTTTGAAACAATGTACTATTCATTGTTATATTGCTATGTATTGTAAATAAATGAAAAGATTAATTATGCGCCAGCTGTTTATTTCTTACCATAATGTACCTAATAGTACGTACATATATGTTAATTATAATCATAATAATAATTATAATATAAAAGAAAAGGTAATACATAATAAGTCAATGAAACTTTGATGTTAGATTAAATACTTCTTACATTTTAAACCTGTTTCTAATTTATTCATTTGATGTAATTAATACAATTAGAAGCTCCGTCATATTCCTTGTTGACGATTAAGGAATGTTAGTTCTAGAAATCCAAGGATTATTACTTTTACTGAAACCTAACCATTCTAGGTAAACTTTGTTTACTTTTTCAACTAGATAAATATCCGGATGTTTTACTTTTTGAAGTTCTTATTCCCCCTCATTTCTTGATTTTCACTATCTTTCAAAATAAATGCTCAGTTTCATATGAAATGCACCACTTATTCAAAATAAAGCTACGTGTTTGAAAATTTCCTAAAATAATGTTTTATTATTGCGTATGAAGTGATCACCATTTCCATTAAAAAAATCAAGTGGTGTGGTGTTCGTCTACTGTCTCTCATCCACTTGTTGTTTAGATTGTTTCGAGATTTTGTTACATTTTGTGATAGAATTAATATTTTAAAATGCCTCCAGTAAGACAACGTAGAAATTTTAACGACATTTCCGATTTTAATAGAGGTCGAATTATCGTCATGAAAGAAGTTGGATTTTTTTCGTTATGAATATATATATATATATATTGCCATTGTATTTTTATATTATAATAATAATTTTAATAGATTAATTTATTAATAAAAAGTAACTTTTGAGTTGGGCGCCAAATTTGAGTTTTCTCAAATTAAATAAACATAAATTAATATACCAGCATCTAAACAGACTCTTAAAACTCAAGGTAATATGTTTCGTGGCTTCACTGATTTAGATAGCTATTTATGCAGCAAATATACCACATAATATTATAAATACAAAATTAAATTTTAACTTAGCTTGAATATCCAGTCCCTTTGATGATAATGTAGACACCATTTCTTCTTAAAAACCGCAACATCTGCATATATCCGCTTGACGGCCTCGTTGTCTAGACTGGAATCAGTTGATTTTGAATATGACAGCACCAAGTTCTCTTTATTCGATGGTTTGTGAACTTAAATCAATAAATCACAGAAGCACTGTAATTGTCCACTTGAATATTTGAATTTATTAAGGTAAGTTCCATTAATTTTGTTTTAATATCTTTGAATTATAATTTTTTTATATAAGTTATTATTAGTAAATGTCAATATTATTCCCTTATCTTTCCAGAAGAATTCCACAAAAGAAACACACTTCGATTGTTAATCAAGGTAACTTCTTTTATTATTATTAAAACACAATTCTTATCACAATTAACATTTACTAATAGTTTGAAATTTTTGTACACAAAGCACATAACCCAACTTAATTTTCTTTTTTAAGGTTACGCCTCTTTTAACAATAAAATTAATATGAGCGCTTAATGTAATTACATACGCTTTGATCGATGGCCATAAAGGAACTGCCTTCAAATATTTCTGCCAGAAACCTCTACAAAAACTAACAAAATAACATCGCTACTTAGCAACATCTTGAAACAAGGACAAAATCAAAAATTTCACGGGAATTTCAACCAATCAAAATCAAGTACAAAAATTATCTAATTTGCATAAAAATCTTATAAACTAAATTAATTTTTTTATAACTAAATTTACATAAAAACAACTTCCATCAATGTATTCCTCACATTAAAATACACATTATGACACCAAACAAGGCAAAATTCTGTCAAGGTTACCTAATCAAATTAATTTTACAATATTCATTAAAAAATTACATAATTAAATTACATACTAATATTTACTAAATATAACACCAGGTTTTTCCCCAACACTTATATAGCTCCAAATCCTCATATATTCTTCACCAAAGAATTGTTATAACATAAGAAATACCAAATCTAACCTATAAACTTTAGAATTTATATTCAAACATAATTATCATAAATAAACAACATAAATCAACAAAGAAACTTAATAAAAACCTTCCTAGAGATAGTATCGAACTTATTTGGCTAACATAAAACATTTTGCATCAAAATTATATACATTTCAACGATTAACTTAAAATAACAGTTATCTTTGAGTTTTAGGGCTCTGGTACAGTCCAAAAAGACCCACATCATCGTCTACAATGAATATTTAGTCATACATCAGGATTTCAAAAAGTCAAACACTGCAAAAGCTCACCCGGGGGCATATTCGTATCGGACGTAGCTTATTACACATCGGAAAATGCCGAACTAAGCCTCGTATCGGACGCCCGTAATTGCACAGGACTGTGCAATATCAGTCGTCCGATAAACTCGATAAACTTGAACTTCGTAGCAAATACTGTTGTAAAGGATGGGAATTACGCCTAAATATGATGAATATATTATACAACTTTGTAGATTTAGGGAAATCGAATATAGGTAAAAGGACATTCTTTTTTAAATATCAATATTTAATTTGTACAATTGACAAGTACAAGTACAAATACGCTCTTGTTGTTAATAAGAAGTGAATAAAAATTCTAAGTTGTGTTATAGAAAAACAGGTTATTATTCAAAGTTGCGTTTATTTAGAAAGCTTATTATCACCTAAACTAACATTTAATTCTACACATTTATTTAAAGAATGGGATGCTTTGCTCTTTTTCTTTGTAAGACACTGAACCTTTCTTCCTGCTTGCAATCGCCTTTTTCCCGTTGCCAGTGTTTTTCTTCGTGCGACAGATGTCGGTTGAACACTTATCTTTTTCCCTTTTCTTTGTGTTTTTTTAAACAACCTTGTGGGATTAGACTGCTGAAATTTAAAATTTGAAACAATCCGCTCATTAAAGTTGACGCGGAATTAACAATTTTATTATAAGCTGTAACACATGAATTTATTGCTGCTGAGAAACCAGAAGGGTCGTCCTTCAAGCCTGCCTGTACATCCTGTCAATTTTTTTAATGAATTTTGACCAATTCTGATCTGCATCAGAGATAACTTCATTCATATTTAAATGATTTTGATTGAGATTCTCTTCATCTGAAACATTGAAATCGACAGGTTCTTCTGATAGTGTAAGATCTTCAGTCTGATGTAAAATAGCTGGTTGTTTCTGAACCTCTGTAAGTTTTAACGGGCACAAAAGTCCGTCTGGTGGCTCTGACCCAGTAGCAATTTCATATAATAAAACCTTGTTTACCGCAGTTAGGGCGTTACATACGTTTTTTAAACCGAAATAGATAATAATAAACGATTGGTGCTTACATAATTTACCATTGTCTCCTACAGGACAACTACAAATTCCAACACTCATATCAACAAAATATTCTTCAGATCCACTAGTGCTTTTTACAGTATACTGCATGGCACTTAAATGTTTCACCTGATTATGACTGACATCTTTCAGATGACTGGCAAATTTTCTTTGACGCCCTTTTCATTATAGCTGTACAGAACGACACTGTATAATGATCTACAATTTGACTAATCTGGTAAGAAACATCCGTCCTATTTAACAAATTTTCTTCTAATTTAACCAACATATTCAGTCCTGTTCTTTCACCGTAATTTGTTTTAAAGTGTTGCCTCCATATGTTTTCAAAATCAGATTTTTTGGGACAAAAGTGACGATCTGATGACAGAACATCGTATTGCTCACCAAACTACTCCATCTTTTTGAAACAAAAACTGTGGTACGCCGAGGCTGCCGAGTGTCCTCTTTCGAAATATTCGATAATTTCTCTTTTTGTTTCTTCACTTATCGGTCTTTTAATAAGAGCTGCAGCGCTTTCAATAATGTGGTTGTGTGTCGATTTAAATTGAATCACGCAAGGCCATTCGCTCCCCAGATCATCAGGAAATTTTGCTCGAGATTTTCTTTTTGGAAGGTGGATGATTGTAACAGTCATTTTAGCTGGATATTCTATATTTCTAGAAGGATGTGGTCTTTTTCGGGGCTGACCTAGTGTATGGATTGTGGTTTTGAAGTGGCAATGGTATTCTCTTTTAAAAATGTGCTTTCTTGCTTTAGCTGCTGGTGTTCTTATGGTTCTTGTTATAGACCATGTGACTTTACTTAATTCCGATAATTTGGACACCCACTCCTGTAGAAAAGGATTGGGAAGTAGTATAACGAAAAATAATTTAACGAAATACAAGAAATAGGTTAAGCAGAGGATTTGTTACAAATTTTGGACATGCTTTTTTTGTCAGCTACCTCAAAGGAGTATATTTAAATTACCTTCAATAAATTTTTTTTGAAAACCATCAACAAACCAAAATCATGTAACCCAAACTTATGCACTTTTGTCCATCTTTATTTCTATGAAGCATATTATTTCCATCACTCTTAGTTACTTTTGCAATACATTTCTGTGCCATATTAAATACCCATAAGGTCACTAAGAATAATAGACGTTTGTTCATAAAATCATCTCTGATTACTAAGCAAAATAGACGTAGGTACCTACGTATGCCCATTTTTCATTAAAGAAAATTAAATCACCATTATTATTACCTACATTGTATATTGGTAGTAGTGAAACTAAAATCAAATATAAATTATTAATCACCTTTGATATTAAACCATAAAGGGTACAACAGATTTTTTTATAAAATGGGTCATATCTCGAAAGTAGTAAAAGTGGAGAAACGTCTTTTACGCTTAGCACGTCAGTAATTTCTTTATCGGAATTCGCGCGCTAATGAAGCAAACAACCTAACCTAAACACTTGTTTTCTAATTAAATATTTATATTAAATACTTACCTCTATTACCTCTTCAGATTTGATTTTAGTCCTTATTGTATCGCCACTTACATAATGGTACTCGTAAGTATCTGGATAAACATTAGTCATTTTTTTAAAAAAGGAAGAAAGACTCGTTATCACCTATCTGTATTATACGTACATAATATTTCTAAACAATAGCTAAGAGTTCGGACGACTGATATTGCACAGTCCTGTGCATTTATGGGCGTCTGATACGAGGCTTAGTTCGCCATTTTCCGATGTGTAATAAGCTACGTCCGATACGAATATGCCACCCGGAGCACACACTTCATAAAACGAAGCATCGCACGAAGGATCGAAAACACTTCCCGCACAAAACAGGTCCACAAATACACTCTTAACTATAATTTAACATTAATTATTATAATTTACGACATTATTAATCTATCTAGACTATATTTCAGGTTCAAATATGGATTATAGTTATAATAAATATCCTTTTTAATACATAACAGTCCTTCCGAAGGTATTTTAGTGTAGTTTAAGGCATGATAAAGACATTTAACAAATAGTTAATAATAATTACATTAATTTAATATAAATATCATGGCAATATATTGTATACAGTGCACGCCGCTTAATGTGATCACATCGGGACATCGGTGTTTAAACAATAACAGATTGATACTAATAAACGGAGAAACCATTTTTCCACTACAACAAGATGTTATTTTCCTTTTTCGTTTCTTCGCGAGTTCTTTCAGTTTCTGGCACATCAACTAGCCATCTACATCATGGACATTAGCGAACCAGAGTTTCAATGCAACAAAATCAAGCAAATTGTACCGTAGAATAACAACTGTCAACGAACTCGACGATAGGTGCACTGGAAATTAGATAAAATATACCAATTCGTTCATTTCTTACCTGTTGGAAATTATTGCTTTTAAATGTATTTTCTGATATAGTATGTAACAAAATAAAGCAAATTTTACTGTAGAATAACAACTGTCAACGAACTCGACGATAGGCGCACTGGAAATTAGATCAAATATATCAATTTGTTCATTTCTTACCGGATGGAAATTATTGCTTTTAAATATATTTTCTGATATAGTTTGCAACAAAATAAAGCAAATTTTGCCGTAGAATAACAACTGTCAACGAACTCGACGTTTGATGCAGTTGAAATCAGATACAAAATACCAATTCGTTAATTTCTTACCTGTTGTAAATTATTGCTCGCGTTTTATGTTTACGCAAACTGGTTGTGAAATGTTTAATTTTGCTGTTGTATTTCCCAGCCTTATTATCGGCAACTGCTTTGAACTGTTAGTTTTTACTTTTAAGATATATTGTTTCTCTTTTTTACATCAGCAATTACAAAGCGTTAGAAAATAAACGAGAGAGAGAGAGAGAGAGAGAGAGAGAGAGAGAGAGAGACAGGGAGAGAGAGGTCCAACTTCAACCTAAAAACACAAAAAAATGCATGCAAACAAGGATCTTGCTCATGAACGAAAATAATGCTAAGAAAATATTGATAACATAAACCGAAGTCATGATTTTTGTAAACGACGTTTTTTCTATGTAGTGTAACGGCGTGCACTGTAATTACATACCCGTACAAAGATTTAATTTGATTATATTATATTTTTAAAATTAATACTTAGTTTTAAAATATGCTGTATGATAGTGCTACATTAAAAAACAAGGATTTTTATATCAATTCTATTCTGGCTAATCCAAAAATCCACTAACACCGCGTGGTCCCAGTTAATTTGGATTATCGCAACTGTACTTTATCTACCCGAGTATAATAACGAAATTTTTTTTCAGTATTGTCCCTATAAAGTTCGATGCATGTATTTCCTTTCAGCGCGTTATCCCCTTCCAAAAAAATTCTTTCATTTGGTCTGCAAACCAAGTTTCTACCGTCGCCTTTAGTTCTTCATCGCTTGAAAATGGCGTCCCACGAAGGAGTTTTTTCAAAATTCGGAACAGATAATAATCCGAGGGGTCAGATGGGTGGTTTAGCTGTTTGAAGTCACAAGCGCGGATAGCGGCTTGCGCTTTCCGTGATGCATGAAATGGCGCTTTGTCCTGAAGCAACAGGACGCCAGACGTGTGCTTTCCGCACCTTTCTTCCCTAATATTGTCACGTAAATTGCCGAAAGTATTGACGCAATCTTCTCCAGTGATGGTGCCCTGGTATGGCACGAACTCGTAAGAGCAGCAACCCACCCTTATCCCAAAACACAGTTGCTATCACCTTCCCTGCTGAGTTTCCCACTCTGAACTTCATGAAGGTTGGTGAAGTTCGGTGCTTCCATTTCATAGACCCAATGTTTAACTTAGAATCGTTATGATAGATGTTTCACCTCCAGGCAGCAAACGTTGGTAAACATTACCTAGCTGCAGCAGCTCCAAGTTCTCCTGACAGCATTGGCGTCCGGTGTCCTTCTAAAGTGGTGTGAGCAATCGAGGGACCCACCTCGCGCTGGCCTTTGATATTCCCAACTTCTCCACTGCCATTTGCGATGCCCATTTTTTCCGCTATTCGACTAATTATCACTCATCTGTCTCCCTTTAACGGGCCGTCCAGTGCGAGGGTCATCTTCAAGCGAGTCTCTACCCACTTAAATTGCTTGTTTCAAATTGTCACTGTAGGAAGAAGGAGCATTCTCACTGTAAACTGCCACCAGCCTTCCTACATTTTTGCATTTTAAAATTTACCGTTTATTATTTTAGTTATTACGTATCACATGACACACTGTTGTAATTCAAATCAAGTTGTAAATGAGTGAAGTACAGATTGCGTATAGTTCAATTATTAATAATCAGAATTGTCAATAACGAAAGTAGAATAAAAACTACATTTTATAGTACCTCTAATACTTGTCGCACTAACTATAAATAACTAATATGATACTCCGTGTCAAAAATAAAAATAATCGATTAGGGTGAAGTCTATACGTAAATGTATTTACTGCTGCAGCAAATATATTTTTAAGTACGTACTTCATAACATGACCAGAATCTCAAATGAAGTATGATAAAAGGACGTTTCTTTAATTAACCTAGAAATCTTTTTAACACTTCCAATGAACGTTATATTTAATAATTCGAGTGATTACCGTATAAACAATTAATTCCAGCTATTTTGTAGTGACAGTAAACACTCGTTTTAATGTAAAATGTATACATGTTATGATGTAAATATTTGATAGCATGTTATTTATTAAGGTGAGAGTATGTATGTATGTATTTCCTTTTGAATTTTTAGTGACAACAGTAGTGTCGGATTATAATGAACAACTACTGGCCACCAAAAACGGTTCATTATAGCCGAAACTTGTTGGTCGGCATCCAAGATTTTATACAACCTTTGCTCTGTGACAAGGAGCATTGTCATCTTGAAAGATAAATGTTTTGTCAGGAAATAATTCTTTTCCACTAGGCAGCATTCTCCTGTAGGACATCAATGTATTTGGTTGCATACCTTATGCCAGATACAACATCCAATCTACCAACACCTTCAGCACACATGCAGCCCCATATCATGACAGAGATTGGATGTTTAATTGTTGGCAGAACACACTGTCGTGAAAATTCTTCTCCAAGAAATCTTCTAACGTATTTGTTTCCAGAATAATTGTTATTGTTAAAGGTAGATTCATCACTATATAAATACCTTCTGCCATTGTTCTGGGGCCCAATGGCGATGATCCTTTGCCCATCTCAAACGGTGGAGCCTTTGTTTTTTTTGATAGGAGGGATTCCTTCCGGGCTTTGCAATCTCTAAGACCAGATTTTAAAAGTTTCCATCTTAAGTAGAAGTGCATACACTTACACCATTAGCTTCGGACCATATTTTGGTTAAATCTGTCGAATTATGACTTCTGCCTGCCAGGGTCGTCCTCCGCAATACACTCTCGTCACTTGCTGATGTTTTTTTTTGGAGGGCCACTGCGGAGTTTACCTTCAATACTTCCCTTATCAAGAGTATTTTTTGGTCACTCTAATAACTGTGAATTGATTGCACTGCACTTTTATACCTCTTATAATCTTCAAAATTAATATGTATTTCCAAAATTAGAGGTAGAACATCGTCATTATCTTCATCATTTTCTAGATCAGTCTTAAGCCACTCGCTGAACAGGAATTCATCGTCGTCAAAGAGACTGGGAATTCCCAGGAAGAAGGGCAAGCGACAGGTTTTACTGTTTGAAATGTAAAATGTGGTTTATTATAGATCAAAGTTTAATTAATATACGCGATTTCATTACAAGCAGAAAATTTGGATTGAACTTTGCGAACGATTTGTTCGACCATCTATCATGATTCGTTATAAACGAGGGTTCTATAGAACCGGATTCATTATAGGCGGTTGCTATTGTATTTCTACAATTGTCGGACTTGTTTTTCCATTCGAACCTCTTATGAAGGATCACAAACGCTTTCCTTAAAACATCATGTACCATTGTTTTGAAGTCAACTGTACCAACCAGCATAGATTTGCAAAAAAGGCATGCAAGAAATAATAAACAACTATTTAATATGCTTGTTTTTTAAGTATTTAGCATACAAAAAATGCCTTGTTGTTCAGCAATAGGCAATACTACTTATATATCATGCATGCCCTTATAACATTTTAATTGTCCATTTAATAAATATTTCGTCTACAATACTTTAGATTAACAATTGAGTATTGTTCCTTAAATTTTAAGCATTGTGTAGCTGTATGATACCCAGCAGATTTTGACTGTTTTCCATTAGGAAATTTATTTATTATCCAAAATTAGAGAATAATAAGTTCTTATTCTAAACACTATATGTTTGGTTTACAAATTTTTTTTGAATTTATTCCAATAGTTTGGTCGGAGTACTCCATCTACCATTTTGTTCTCAAGATTTAATGCTGTCGGAGCGTTTTTACCATGATGATAAGACATCCGGAATAGAATCAGTTTTTCTTGAAAATAATCAATTTTTTGTTTTAAAATGATTATTTAAATACTTTCCACTGGTTTTAATTTAAAAACTACTCCAGCTAACGTATTAAATCTTCCAATGATACTATGTTAACACATTAAGAAATTAATTAATATAGATTTAATTTTTGCATGAAAGTAAGAAAACGGTGCAGTAATAGAAAGTACTTAGCAAAAAATCGAAAAACTTTTTATCCTTCATCAAATGTTTTGACGTGTTGTTATTCTTAACGATGAAAACTCTTCGAAATACCAAAGGCCTAAAAGTAATAAAAAAACGTAGCTAAATGGAGCAGATTTTCATCCACCAAGTAGATAATCTACACGAACGACAAATATCTAGACGATATCCAGTGATTTGTAGAGAAAAATTAATGGTGATTTATCCTGTAATTGTCTGGCATGGGACCCCTTTTAGATTTGTACATACTTAATCGGTTTATGTATTTCTTTCTTCTTATCATTTTAGTTGTGGCCGGCATTTGCTGGTTTTTCCGACATTGAGAGACACTACTGAGTGTGTTTGGTAAATATTTATCACAAGAACATTTGCATGTACAACAATAGTATTGTTTTGTGACATATACTAATGAAAGATTCATTAAAACAAGCTTAATTAATTCATAATAATTATATAGTTATTTACTAACACGTGCATTCTATGTTTTATATACAAGGTGCTTCAATTAAAGCTTTCCGTCCAGTGACCTAACTAATTTTTGTGGCTGCAGCTATGTCTGAAGTCGAGGGGAATTTTCCATATCCAGTGGTACCTATTTAAAAACACCCTCCTAATATAAAATACGATTCAACGAAATAGAGTTTGCTTTATTTTATATCACATAAAATATTTTATACGAACGCCTCTGGTGATGTTATGATGATAATAACAGACTGATCAGGAGATGACAGTTCTCCTTGAATGTAATTGCATTTCTTGACATATTTATGTTGTCCTTTAAATGAAACTGTCTTCCGGGATGTATAATTTCAAGAACCGTTTCCTGTTACAGTATCTGTTATTGACAGCGTATTGATAAAACTAATCGTTGAAAGTTTTGTTATAATATTTAATAACTAAATATTATTTTTGAAATTTATATTTGGTCCTTTATAAGATACATGTTTTAGAGAGTTGAATCCGCTGAATCGTATATGTTAGATACAGAATTACCACAATTTCTTTTCGTATTTTTATGTTGAATAGATTGGTAATTCATAAACGTTTCATTAGGAGTTACCGAAAGTTCAGTTGCCTTTCACGTAAAATGGATTAACAAAATAACTTACCATTGTTTCTTCAGTTATACCTTCATAGCAGAATATTTGACAGAAACTTTAAAATATTGTATATTTATAACAAATATATTAACATTCAAAAGTGATAAAACCAGTAAATTAGCAGCGGCATGCAACCGGTGGTAAATTGGCGTGTTCAAGTTTTTTTTTTTGCTTAATAGGTGCTTGTTTGAGCGTGTCAAGAGTTCGCGTTTCCCATCTTAAACACTAATAACGCTAATGAAAATCAATTCCGTATAGCCTTCAACGTTTCTCGACCTTCATTGAAGTTTTTTGTATTAACTCAGAATAACAAGAATTAATATCCATAAATGCCCGAAGTTATTCTCTAAATGTACATTAATAATAAGGTTGTTTTTGTTATTTGAGGCATACTTATTTTTAAGTAGCTGATAAGTTTGTTTACCGCATATCAAACAGCATATTATAAAGCCGCGTAATGATATAATTGCGCGAAAAGTAGATTGCAATGCAGAGTACAAAGTAGAATGCATGTGTATGCATTACAATTATCAATTACAGGTTATCAAGTTAGCAAGCGCACCTGTATATGCGTTGTGATTTGTGTAAACCAGCACATTTTGATCCGTTAATGCTGCTACTAGATTTTTTTTAATTATGGAAAAGTTATTATAGCTATTAACTGTACAGGGTCGCAAACACAATCTGTGGGGTAACCCCGAATGCTTTCAGAATTGTAGAAACATGGTGCAGAAGGCACAACTTGACGGTTAACCCTACCAAAACCGAACTAGTACTCTTTACGAGGAGAAGGAGGGTTGTGGGATTTCAAGAACCACAACTATTTGGTACTTCATTGGGGGCCACCGGGAAGGTTAAGTACCTAGGAGTAATCCTGGATGCTAAACCCACCTGGAGGGAGCACTCAGAAAGACAAATACAAAGAGCAACTGCTTCCTTCTGGATGTGCAGACGCACCTTTGGGAAAACTTAGGGCCGAAAACCGAATGTCATCATGTGGATGTACATGGCGGTAATAAGGCCCCTACTCACCTATGCGGCCTTGGTGTGGTGGCCCTCTACCACCACAGTAAGCACAACAAAACGTCTTGGTCAACTCCAACGACTAGCATGTCTAGGAGTGACAGGAGCAATGCAAACTGTACCACTGGGGCACATGAGGGTCCTGCCGAAGTTGGCGGAGACCCATGTCACCTTCAATATGAGAAATGACCGTATGCTCACCAGATACTTCTTCAACACATCTTACCAAATCATCCTTCTCGCTAGGGAAGACTGGAGCACCCAAAACTGCAACCATCTGACTCCCAAGGGCCCTGTATGGTGCACAGTTGGCTCTAGGACCTAAGATAGTACAGGCGCAGATGTCTATGGCGAACCACCAAGAGTAAAACTTTCGTTCTCTCTCGGCAAGTATGCCACCGCGTTCCAGGCCGAAGTATACGCTATACTGGTCTGCACCCATGATAACGTAGAAAGAGGTTTTACAAATAAACATATCTACATTTGCTTCGACAGCCAATCAGCTCTCCAAGCCCTAAAGTCTTGTAGAGTAACACCCGTTCGGACCAGAACCAGTTCTCGGAATACCACAATGCAATGCAAAACTAGAAATGAAGAAGTAGGTGAAAACCCAATTCGCTCATGACTGGTCGTCGTAACAAGGACCTAGGCAGGCTAAACTCTTTATCGGAGAGGAATCTCTACCAAAGTTCCAAGAGCTCCTAAAGTGGGCACTGGGCTTTTTGGTGACGAGCCCTAACAGGGCGGATTGCACAATGGGCCTATGGCCTGAGTGCTGTGGATGAAAAACCTGCACCACTTCTATACAATACAAAAAAAATAAAGGGTCACACAAGTATAATGTATGAAGGCTGTAATCTTAAAATAAAAGGAAGGTATACAAAATTATACGATATTTATTGACATAATTAAAAATATGATACATATTATTCCAGGGCCTCCATTTTGTTATGTTAAAATGGTAACGCTGTTATTAGAAAGCTTATTTATTTATGCAGTCATTTACAGAAACGGTTACAAAATTGCGATAACAAATGTAATGGTGCATATTAAAATGTCCGCATTTGAAGGTTATAATTTACAGACTTTTAGATGTATACAGTGCAAGCAACTGAAATTAGAATATTTGTGTTTATTCCATTAACTTACTAAAGTTAGGAATTGAATATAAGGGAAACAGTTTCTTGTAACAATCGTTGCGAAACTTCTAAAATGAAAACTGAACGTGCTTAAAGCACCATCTTAGTTTAACCTTTACAGGATAATAATTTGGTTAATTCTTCGAAACTATACGATGAGTATTTTTTAAATAAGGTCAGTTTTTTAATAAGAAGAAAAATACTGTAAATATCATTAAAATATATGTTTTTCCATATTCTACATACTTTTATCTACTTTTCTACATAATTTCCATTTTTGTTCAAACATTTGTCATACCGCTCAACAAGTTTTTGAATTCCGACGTCAAAGAAATTGCCGCCTGTGAAGAAGCCCAATCCATGACTGCAGTTTTCACTTCTTCGGCATCGTTGAACCGTTGACCACCAAGGAACTCCTTTAAGTACCGAAACAAGTGAAAATCACTGGGTGCAAGGTCTGGACTGTAAGGTGGCTGAACCAGTTGTTTCCATCCAAAAGACCTGATTAGACCTTGTGTTTGTGCAGGAACATATGGCCTTGCGTTGTCATGGAGCAACATCACACCGGAAGACAGTAGGCCACGCCGCTTGTTTTGTATGGCACGACGAGTTTTCTCAAGGTCACACAATACGCAACAGAATTGATTGGTGTGTTCTCGGCATAAAATCCACTAACAAAATCCCTTTCCTGTCCCAAAAGACAGTTGCGATGATCTTTCGTGCTGAAATTGTCTGTTTGGTTTTCACTCTGGTTGGCGACAATGTGTGTCGCCATTCCATTGACTGTTGCTTGGACTCGGGAGTCATGTGAGACACCCAAGTCTCGTCTCCTGTAACGATGTGGTTTCTTGCACTCAAGAAACGATTTACAGATCGTATCTCACAGTCGGCGGGCTACTCAATTTTCTTAAACATTATAAACTTTTACAGCTCAGCACACAGACAGACGATACGGCTGAAAATGGCGTCTAAACGCGCCCAAAGCATGCTGGGAGCAGCCGCGCAAGCGCACTGCGGCGGTCGCGCGTCATTCTCACTCTCATTCACAAACCGACTTCATTTAAAAAATACCCCTCGTAGTTTATAGACTTTTGGATGCGATGCATTCATGCAACCCTGTATACAGTGCAAGCAACTGAAACTAGAATAGTTGTCTATATTCTATTAACTTACTAAAGTGAGGAATTGAATATAAGGGAAACAGTTTCTTGTAACAATTGTTGCGAAACTTCTGAAATGAAAACTGAACGCCCTTAAAGTACCATCTTAGTTTAACCTCTACAGGATAATACTTTGATTAATTCTTCGAAATTATGTTTTCCGATACCAGTTTCAGTGGTTACGTTTGAAAAATCAGAAATCAATTGCAAACGACATTTATTTCACGCTATTCGAATAAATAACAAACTTGTCAAGGTTTTGTAAAAGTTATGCCGTTATTATAAATAGGATATACTCACACCTTGGCAAAGGATAAGTATAACATATTTCAAGAAACCGTTATTTTAGCCTCCTACAATTATTTAAAGTATTTATTAATTTACTCATACCTATACACCTGTTGAAAAGTATGATCTTAATTGTAATACGTAAAATAGATTTACAATATAAGAAAGTGACATGAATTAGTAAGTTATATACAGCATGGGAATAAAGTTCCGCATAAAATTCATGATTTTGGTGTTTAATTTTGAAAATCCTGCAAAAACACCTATTTTAGTTTTTTTAAAAGGCACTTCCTCACCTTCTTTTTTTATATCAGCTTTTGTTTCGGTACTCTGACGTCATCATTGATTTTTTAAATGCCTATCCGAATTGTTTATTTTGGTAGATCTCTACACCATGGTGATATAAAATAATTGGTACCCCACAAAACAATTTTTTTGAAAAAATGCCCAAGGTTTAAACAATTTAGAATATATTTTTAATGAAAATAACATGAAACAAAATTACCCGACGGAAATTTTTTAATTGTCCACAATTAACCAGTTGGCATTGACCAGCACGTGTGTAAGCAATTCGTATTGCACGCTCAATTTCTAAACGAATCCGACGCCTAAATCGTCTAAATTGTTTGTCCGACTAATGTAAACTCGCGATTTCACATGACCCCGTGAAAGGAACAGCGAGAACCTTTCGCGTGGCCTGCGCGATTACCTGACTTAACACCGGGACCATGTGAAATTGTGGGTTTACATTAGTAGGACAAACAATTTACCCGGAAATTGTTGGGCGTGGGATACAAAGTGTTTATACAATGCTAACTGGTTAATGGTGGACTATTTGAACATTTCCGTTAGGTACTTTTGCATAATATAGTAATATTCATTAAAAATATATTCTGAATTATATGAACTGTTTTCTCAAAAAATTTTTATGTGTGGCAATATTTTTTTATACTACCATTTAACTGGTAAAGAAATCTGTTAAAATAAGAAGAAAAAATGGGGATGCCATTTAAAAAAATGTTGAAGACGTCATAGCGCAGAAACAAACGCCGATACTAAAATTGAGGTGTTTCGTGGTTTCCCCAAAACCATTAAATAACAAGATTATTAATTTTGTGCGGAACTCACCACACTGTATAAATATTCATAGGGAAATAATTAAAATTTGCAATATATTTTTATTACTTGTAACGGTTTGTAAGCACAGCAGTGACTTTTTAAGGTTTTCGTCTTAAGATTGAAACAGACACGCTAAACCTGGGTCGCAGTGTTTGTTTGGTAGTTACTTACCAACAAATATGTGGAGATGTGAGCGATATATTTAATAAGAAAATATTTCGTGGTCGACCTAAATCTTATTTTTTCCTCTAATAAAACATCGGTTTTTTTGTATTTTCCTAATTCCCCGATTACTTTCTGCAGTTTTATTTCAATGATACATCCTGTATATTGTTATATTTTTGTGTTCTGAATGGTTTTGTTCTTAAACTAGAACCTTAGTGAAAACAGCATTTTAAGATATAAAATACTCATTAGAATCTTTAGGAGCATTACGTCCAGCATGATTCGAAAAATACCAATAAAAATTAGAGCTCTTCGGCATGTTGATAGTACTGATAATTCCTCTTCTTTTTAATATTTGTTATTGTATAGCATTTTTATTGACCTAACGAACTAAACGAGCCTGTGTGTTTTTACTTTGAAGACATAGATATTGCGTAATGAGGCATTTTCTGAATCGTTGCGACTGGAAAATGTCATTGAGACGGTGTTTGAGCAACTTGTGTATTGTGTTTTATGTGCAACCTCTATTACTGTTACATCTATTATACGTTATAATATTATTCATCAATAAACAACTATAATTTCAATTTCTTGCTGATATATCATATCAATAGTAAAATCCGTTTGCAATCGATAATAAATATCGCAGGAAATTGTATGTTTATTTTATTGCCGTCGCAGTTCAACCGGAAGTATGAGTATGTTCGCGTCCGATGAAGTATTGACAATTAGGTGATATTTAGATTTTTATTTCGAATCAAAATATTGATTTAGCGATTGTGACAACCTCGTGTCTCGCGCGGAATATGGAAACTTTTCTTGTTTCTTCCACGAGGTTGAATTCTCCTATTTACATCCGCATCATACAAATAAACACAATTATGATCCTATGAAACAGATTCACAGCATTCCAAGTAACGGTATTTTATATTTATTCTGACGTTATGTAGAATTGTAAGTACAAGGAAAGGGTATAGAAACAAAAGCAGAATACTCAAAATTATTTTTACAGTAATAAGTATTATGTAAAATTAAGACACGATGCATTAAAATGCAGCAAGTTTGAAATGGCTGACAATTTTTTTTTAAATATTTTTAATTGTTTGCTCAGCTTTACAATATATAGTTGTAACATAACTCGGCTTCTCATAGTCAAGTTATCTAACTATTATGCAATTCATAACTCCTTGAGCACGTTTAATAATTATTTACTTCTATAGACAAAACAATTTTCACCAGGCTAAGTTGGCATGATAGTTTGAGTGGTTCACAAAGAGCCTTTAGTAGTATTAAGAAAAAAAAAAGAGATTTCATCTAACTATGAGTGCGATCCTGATCGCTCCACGTTTAGTTACATTCTGAAAACTCGATTCCATTGACCGTATCGCCGTAATGGTTGAGAATCGGACACTTAATTATATGAATAGTTAATTAAAAAAATAAGTGGACGCGACTGCCTCCCTGGACTTTCCCATACTGGAAACTGTTCATATCATCTTTATTCAACAGTAGAGTTATTTTCCTGAAAACGGTTGTTGAAGCGCTATCCTAAAACCTTGCCTCGTAACGAATAGACTTACAAGGCTTGTAAGAAGTCCCGCCAAATATCTGCGGTGCCCCTTAATTTCCTTTTAATATGCAACCAGGCATACTTCATTCTCTACTATATACGTGATATTGTGACTGCAAATTGAGTTTGCTGTGATTTTATAACAGACAGACATTTTTTAAAAACCACTTTTTTGGATTCCTAGAGACAC
>JABXWE010012524.1:0-14401 GCA_014611495.1 Limonius californicus
GCTGACGAGACACCTTCTTCTGTTTCTCTTTTCCTGTCCTTTCTCTCATTCTCTCCCACGATTTCTTCTTTACTTGTTCTTTCTCATTCTTTCTCCATTCGCTCCTTCACACCTTACCTCCCTATTACCCCCATATTTTCTTCTATGCACACTCCTTCTCCTTCCTCACATATCTTATGCTCACTTCTCTCTTTTCTCCTATCACCATCACCCGCATACTTTTCTTGTCTCCTCTCTGAGTATTCGTCCTTTTTACCTGCAGTGTTTTAGGTTAATGATACGGAGCTTTGTTCTTCACGTCTTCGCGTCTTCATTTTGAAAATATAGTATCATATTTCTTATAAGAAAGAAGTAACGAGCTGTCGGAAGGTCATCAATACTCCAAAGTCTCCTGTTCCTTCCGGTGGGCAAGAAAGCCTTTGCTTCCTTTTCCCGTCCTCGCTCATATTATTCCTTTCCCTACCCTATTTTTACATTCACTCTCTCGGATTCTCTCCTCTCACCGCTTTCCCATACCTTTCTTTCCCATTTCCTCTGCATCACTTCCACCCTTCTCTTAGTCTCATCTTTTACTTCTTCTCCACACCCTCCCATCACCCTCATCACTTTCCCTCCTAATTAAATTCGCCGGATTTCCACATTGACTCTTATTTCACATGACGCAGTTATAAAATACTGAAACATTATAAATTATATCCTTACAGACCTCAGATTCCCAGGAATTAAACGAATACTATTTGGCTAAACTATTTGGATTGTGGAAAAACACGCTATTGGTTTGCAGAAAATAAAAAGATAAAAAAGCCAGTTCGCTTCTAGACAAAGAATAGGATATTTTGCAACCAAATCTTCTCACTTCCCATTACATTTTACATGTTTTGTGGTAAGTGGATAGATAGAGGAGTAGCAATAGGTTGGCCAACATGATCTCCAGATTTAACATCTCGTAAAAGTAGGATCTATTACTACGTAGTCAGAAGTGGGGGACAATTTTAATTCTTATTATAAAATTTTATAGTAGTAACTTACTTTTAATTTTGTTGTGGTTGATTTTAATTGTATTTTAACAAACGATAACTTGTATTCGGGTACAAGAAGTGAGAAAGTGGCTTGATGCAAAGATACTCAAGTTTAATTAACAAAACGTATAAATTAGCAAAAACTTTTAGTGGGTAATGTAAATGGGACTGTATTATTTTTTACGTAAAAATAATTCTTTGTAGTACATAGTGTAGGTTTAAAGCATCTAAATTAAAAACTCCATGTATAAAAGTCGTTAAGATGAATTGCACACCTATTCAAAATGAAAATGGCGTGGCAACTATAAATGAAGAGATATTTCTGCATGGGGTCTTGCGCTATCTAACATTTCCAATAGCACTTGAATTTACATGTAAATCAGCGCCACCTCTTGTAGACGAGAAACAGTTGTATTCGGTTCCAAAAATCGAGCCGCCTAAAATATATTTTGTATGTTCAAATAAATATTGTTTTACTTTCCTTGTAGGTCAAAACAGCTAGATACAATAATTTTTGCTTTCAAGGAATTAATGTTCATTTAGGAAACAATTTGTTATATGTTGAAAAATTAGTTTTTGCTTTCATTGTCTATCCCAAACGGCGCTTCATATTCTTCACAGACGTTTAAAATGTTTATATTGTCAGAAATTATGTACAACAATTACTGAAAATTGGTTCAATGATAAGAAATGTGGAATTAATTTTGTAGCCACGAATATTATTTAATAGTCTCCAATTTCATAAATATATATTGTTTTATTCTTATTTACTAGAATTTTTGAAAGAAAAAAATCGTGATTGATTTCAATGCTATTTTTAAATACTAAAGCGTTCCAATTTGCCGCTGACTGTACATAACGGATACTTTACTTGCTATTGAAAGTGAATTTACAACCTAAACATTAACGATTTTTTACGCTGGATAAAAAATAAATGCGCTAATTTTTAATGCACAAGCCTGAGCAATGTTTATTTGATTAAACTGATCACGTTCTGGTTATTTAAAAATGCAAAGCAATGATAAAATGCTGCGACGTCGTTAGCCTTCTTTCAGGGTTAAATTTACTTCGACGTTAATTATTTACACATATTTGTCGCGAACCGAACATATTGTTTACAAAAAAGCAAGATATTCCAACTGTATAAAGACTGAAACGTTTCTGGTGAATTCAGTAGCACCCAGCTCCATTAAGAGTAGCAGTTGTAGTCCATCGAATAATCGAAAAATACCATCAATAATGGGTTTACTAAAAGTTCTATGTATAAACTTTGTATTTGTGGTAGTAGTATCCGCCAATTGTGATAGAAATATTATTCCTGACCTCAGCTTCAAATTGGGCGGCTCCAAACTAGCGTTTCCTTGTGATAGCACCAAAAACATCTATCTATCAACGGGTCGCTACGTCCAGAAAAATGTTATAGGCACGAGGATGCAGATCTACAAAGATAACGTCATTATTGCTCTCCCAAGATACAAACCAGGTGTGCCCTTTACTTTGGCAAGATTTTCTTTGAGAAATAGGGAATCCCGTCCAGCCTTGATTCCGTTTCCATGCTGGTCAATTCAAGAAGAAGGTAATTGTGAAGCCTTGCAGTCAGTTGTAGATATATGCCTGGATCAATCCGAAATTCTATGGGCTTTGGATGTGGGTATTGTAAACACCTTGGAACAACCAGTTCGAAGATGCGCACCAAAACTTGTAGGAATTAACATGAAAACAGGACAAGTAGTTAAAGTTATAGACATATCGCAGTTCGTAACACCTCATAGTCGCCTTCAGTACGTAGTGATAGATTTCGACCATGAAGGACACGCTTTTGCCTACATAAGTGATGCTGGTATTGGTGCGATAATTGTCTACGATATCAGCAGGAACAAGGGATATCGGGTAGTTTTACCTTCGGCAGTTTCCCAAGGATTGCAACACAAGGATGTTCTGTATATCGCTTTAATACGGAAACCGTCTGGAAATTTGCTCTACTTCACTTACTTGTCATCATCAAGATTGTACTACATCAAGACCTCATTCTTACAAAAAGGACAAGCTTCAGGAGCAGTTGTAGATGTTGGAGCTAAACCATCGGGCCGCGAAATTGTCATTTTGGGAACCGACAATGGAAGTGCGTTGTTTTTCAGATACAAAGGAGAGTCAAATATTTACATATGGAACACCGTATCGTGCTTTAAAGACGATAACTTTCTGTTGGTTCAGAAAGGAGACGACTGCAGATTAGCAACTCAAGTAGTTCCTGGGTATAAAAGACTCATGTGGGTCCTTGAAAGCAATTTCCACGATTTTGTTGCAAATACGGTTGGATGTTTGGGGGCTTCAATAGTTGTTCACCCTCTCATCAAAACCTGTGACAAATAATCAAGAGCTATATTAAAACATTGCTAACATGTAACCCGTATACTCTTGGTAGTTAATGTGGTCTATGTTCTGAAAATGTTCACAACTGTATATTACTTGCTATTTAAATAAAAAAATATTACAATTATTTCTTCCTGCACATATATTGCTTTTATTTTAATTGATTTGGCTTATAGGCTAACTCTTGGATATTTACTAATGATTTAACAGCCCTCATAGTAAGGGTAAATAATAAACCAATAATCGCTGCAGTTAATAGAGCTGCTTGGAAAACCGCATCCTAGATCTTGCCCAATCACAATACAGACACACTATACCTCAGTAGGAAAGTGGTTGGCACACTTGCCTATAGTTCCAAGTAACACGGGTTCGGATCCCGCCGAGGCGGTGACATTTTTCTAGCAGGGAAAAACTTGAAAGTGGGCCTTTTGCCACTGCGATGTGTGACACGTTAAAAATCACTCCTGGAACTACCTCAGATAGGCAAAATTCATAGTTGGAGTGTACAATGGGCCAAATATGACCTGAGTTCAAAGAGATGCTTGGAAAACCGCGTCCTAGATCTCGCTCAATCAAACAACAACAACATCCCGATTATTATAATTAGTCTACGAGCACCAAGCAATTTGTCTTACATAAGTGTTTCAATGATACTATAGTTTTTTATTCAGTCTATTACAAGTAATATAACTAATGATCCCGATTTTTCGATAAACTTAAGTTGGAAAATGTTGCGTAAAGTTACAATCTTTTCTTAGAGGGTGATGTTATCGCAATCATTTTGCTGGCGGATAGTAAAATATGGTTTTATTTTGATTAAAGCACTTCGTCTTCTTATAGTTTATTGTGTACGTTTTGTGAGTTTATTATTCTTATATTTAAATCTGGCTAGTAATTAATTGTTGTCATAAAAAGCAGTTATACCCACCTTGCTGCTTCAAGCAGGTACTAACTTTTACATTTATATAATCACAATAACGATCTATGGCATCTAACCTTGCATTTTACTATCTTCTTTGCGCAATAATAAAACGATACAAGAGATTATCTAAAATAGGATCACTGGTTAAGGGGTATGACGTTACACGGTGGTGCACTAAAATATTTTTAAATTAATGTATATATTTTAGGATTGTTTTGGAAAATACCAACAACTATTTTAACTTTGTCGCTATGATTTATCATTGTTAAAACTACTATTTTAACTTTTATCTTAGAAGAACAGTAGAACTCGCGATATTTGGGCAATTGGATCAGTCTATAGTAATTTGAACTGGAATGAAAAATTAAGTTTCAAGGATCAATACAAATATGTAAAAATATGAAATCATGAATGTATGTTTAATACATTTATGAGGGGGATCCAGAATTATTGTCTGCAAGGTGGACCCATGCCATATAGGCTTCCCGCGCTAGATGAGTGTTCTCGAGACCTATCTATCTCAGGGATTGTTTTTGGAGACTCTTCAACGCTTTTGTCTACTGCGTGATTGCTGATTTACACGAATAACGTGAGGCAGTGTTATTTTGTTTTTTGGAGGGAAAAATGCGGCCGAAACGGTTGTTATGCTACAGACAGTTTACAAAGAAGCTGATCTAAGTAATACACAGCTTTTCAAATTATTTTTCCCATTTTAAACGAGGTGAAATGTCAATTGACGACCAACCTCGTTCTGGGAGTCATTCGATCAGCCGAACTAAAGAAAATATGGAAATTGGTCTTCCAAGATGGTTTGGCGAATTCTTCCAACATTTTCACCTATTGGTCGAATGACGTCCGTTAAACTTTCAATCACTTGATCTGGGCGTGATATTATGAGGTTGTTCACGTGATTTAAGAGTGTATAATTCAATTGTTTTAACCTCGAAAGCCAAGTAAGTTGTCGTAGCCTTGAACCCTTAATCTTACTTTAGGGAATTTTTTTTGGTTTGTATTCATCGTAACTAAGATCCGTTGCTAATGACGCGCGTAGGAATATTTGAAAGTTTAAAGATTCTTGAAATAAAGAGTTGTACTAAGTAGTAATTCTTAGTTAGGGTGTACAATAAGCCAATGACGACTGCAGTGCTTAGAGATACTTGGAAAACCGCGTCCTAAATCTCGCTCGTTCAAATAAATATAAGTAGTAATTAGGCGTCGTTTAGCATACATGCAATTGTTTTTTGATTGTTAGGTCCAGGCTTAGTTAAACGAATTTCGAATCTTCAACAACAAGTTTGAATAATCAAAATAATAAAAGTCAAGTGAAGTTTTCATCATTAATGTAGGCCATAGATAATTTCCAGCAATTAAAACTAAATAAACTACAAATTTATATAAACTATGCGGTGATTACGTACAATAAAAATCTGGTTAAAAGTGAGGTTATGTTTTTTAACGTTGACATAAAGAAATTAAATGCAAGTGTTATGTTTCACTTCCTGCATCGTAGTATGTTTGTGGAGTTTTGTATGGTAGGTTAAAATGAGTGAGCTCAATTAAAATTTTACATGTGTTATGATTAAAAGAAATTTGATGTATGTGATTGAACGCAGATAGAAAAAGAAGTGGCTATTATAATTTCCGTTGAATTTTAAATTGAAGTTATGTTGGGCTTACTTTATGATGCGGGAGGTTTGTTTGGTTGAATGCAAGGAGGGAATTTGCTATTAAGGAATGAAGTTCTCAATATTGTCATGTTGAGTGGCGCCCAGTTTCGCTTTACATTTTTTTTAACTTTTGTTAAAAAATGCATTTTCTTCTTCTTCTCCTTTTAGAAATATTAAATTATTGAGTTTCTTACATAGTAATATATGTATACAGTGCGGTTGTAAAATGTCCTCCCCCTACTAACTTTTGAACGACTTGATATTGCTTCACAAAATGTTGTGTGCTTTAATGGGAGGCTACATACTACTTTTTAGCCTATATTTAAACAACTTTCAAAATGGTGGCTAAGCGCCATTTTGAACTATTTTTCTAAATATCAATGGGGGTCGAGTGACACCTCATGCGAAAGGTATTTTAATTCTGCGTGTGATCCTTGAGTTTCCAAAAATATTCATCCAGAAAAAAATGACAGATGATTGAAAATAACAAGTTTGTGGAAAAAACTAAGAATTAAAGCAAAAAAGAGATGCTTTCGAAATGTACACCATTGAATAATGAAGAAGAAGAAGAAGGTGTTTGCTCACGTTTGAATATTGAGTGTTTAAACCGGCGATACTAACAATAATTATGGCTAATGTTCGAACTTTGCAGGAAAAAACGGAAGCAGTTTTTATATTTGCTGAAACCAATCGAAACTTTCACGAAGCCGAGAGAATATTTAATTAACGTTTTCCCGACCGTCCTATATCTAGGACGTATTTTGTTATGTTCCTTTGATTTTGCCACTTCATCTGAATTAAAGTCATATTTTAATTGCCGCTCTGTAGCCGATTACTGTATTATTATATCCCAAATACAGTTTGGTGTGTACCTTTTTACTTTATCATGTAAAATTGCCGATTAATGTTTTGTCTGTGCTTGGCCCTGGACGCTTTCTGCGAATCGCACGTGTTAAATTGTTCCAGAATTATTGCACCATATTTCCCGCCTCTTCTCTCTCGACGCCGAAAAATCCCTGTCAGAAGCTATTCAATCTTCAGGGGCGTACCAGCGAAATTTTCCCGCTTCCCGAAGATCTTAGGAACACCCCAGTTGTGCCTCTCTCTGCTCCCTACCGAACAACACTAAGGTAGGAGAAATTATAATTGTGTGGTGAAACTTTTTCGGAGTTAATCATCAAGTTTCAAGTGCTAAACCTTTTTTTTTAAATACGACGTAAAGCCACCTTCAGTCGCCAGTTGTTCTTTCTTCTTTTGGTTAAGTAAAGTGAATTCATTAAGTGTATTAATTTGTAAACTCCGACGCCACTGGTTGCGTAGATGTGTTCTAAGAAATTAAATATGCAAGCCACTGACGGCGAGCCCTTTTCAGTTCAGTATTATTGAACCATAAATATTACCATTTGCTATGTAATCGCTGTCTTTTTTGTATCATGTCAATAAACTAAAAGAAGTTTAATTACATTTGTCTTGAAATTTACCACATTTTTATTTTTGTGTATTTTTATCTTTGTGTGCATGAACTTTGCAAGCTTTACGTATAGGAGGAGGCACAATGAAGGTGAGTCCTATTCCCGTAAACTGCTGGCTTCTCGGCCTTCCACGAGCACTGGTAATCTGCTGTGATTTGGAAGGTGGCGCCCGTTAATTTTGACCTAACCTGTGCACAACTAGGAAGATTTCCCTACCATAAGCGGTGTCCGTGAACCACCCCTACTCCTCTGAGCTAAGCCTTTTTCCACCTATCCTGTTGCGGGTCGACGAAAAAACTCGTTTGGCCCGTAACAATTTAAGAGAACTGGTGTAAAAATTTATTTATGTGTATACAGAAATAAATGAAACCGATCGAAGAAATCAGATAGTTACACCATCGGAACAAGCTCAATAATAATTATATCTAAGGAAATAAAACCCATGGTATGCTACTAAATTGAGCAATTTATTTAAACATTTTCCAGTTACTACCGTGTCTATAAAGATGTTGACTTCGAAATAGAAAATAATTAATTATTATTTGCCTTCCTCAATATCTTAAACTAGTTTACGATGTTTAGGTTGCTGTCCGTTGAAATTGCAATATATTATGATGTAATAGATTTTATTGATATCGTTCAAAAATGGAAACTAGTCAAATGTGAATTTACTAAAAAATAATCGAAAATGTTTTTATATTGTTTTAGTTCACTAGCTCTATGGAAAATAATATATTAGTCGATTAATGACTCCTGTGTTTGTTTTTAATTAAAAATATCATCTATTAATTGATTTGAACAATCGATTAATAGATTGTTTAATTGATTTAATACTTTGTTAACAATTAATCGATTTCTAGATTGATCGGTTACTGAATTAGCCAATTAATAGATTATTTGATTAATTAACTGATTATTAATCAGTAATCATTTAATTGCATATTATTAGAATAATTCATTATTCAACTATTGGATTATTTGCTACCAGAAGAGATATATCTTCTTTTTTGATGTTGAAGCAGACATTCCACGACCAATATTTTATACGAATAACGAATAATTTACAAGTATGATATTGCACAAACGTGTTAGTTACATTCCATTATATTTTTTAAATTAATTTTTCATTGATGTATCTGTGGATTCCGGAATTTAATATAATGATTTATAAGCTTATCAAAACTTTTATGAAGTAACCAATGAATTTGTTAATCATATGACCGGGTTTCCAATCATAATGTCCTATGCATAGCAATCTTGTACTCTTAAGTAAGGTTATGTAAAATAAATGATCACCTAATTATTAATAGGGTCGCCAGTGATGTCATTATTTAAAATACGTTGATTACTCAATTATTTGATTAAATGATTAATAGGATATTCATCTAATCAAATTAATTGCGTATTAGATTAACGGATTAATTCATTGGTTAGGTACCAGATAATTTGGTTAGCACATTATTTAATTAATCGAGTATTTCATCAATTTCGATCAATCCATGTAGTGATTGTATAAGTTCTATTTCTACAGTCACGAATTTCATCATTTACATAGTAGTAGCATCCCTTAGACGTTTCTCAAAATTTTCATGTTCTGTTATAGATAGAAGTCAACTTTTCGGGGTTAGATCGCGTCGTCGTAAGATTGATTGATGTTGACGTTTTGCTAACCGTTGCAGGTAGCATTATTAAAGCATAAAGGTCTATTATAGATTATTCGGTTTTGTTCGACTGTATGCAGTATAAGGATAAAGGTAAGGATATCAGAGTTGATGCATAATAGTTTTAATGTTATCGACTACATAGAAAATAGTTCCACAAAATCATTATTGTTTCTAATCTATTTGCGATAGGTTATAATATATATCTTTTTATAACATATAATTTAGTACTTTATATAAGCATGTTTACGAAAAAGATCTACAAAAACGAATTTAATTCAAATGCAGTATATATAATTCTATTTCAATATACGTCTACGTTAGATGGAGCGTGAAGTGTTTTGTTATACGTAAGAATTTCAAATGAATGAAAATTGAATTCTTCTCCATTTTGCGTTATGTACAGCCCCAAGTTTTCCGTTTTACCTGTGCTTACTTTCCCCACTGAAGTTTCCAACCTGAAGAGAATTCTTCCAATATACATTGTTTTTCCAGGATGACGGCCTCCTAGTATTATATGATGGTTTGTTAAAAGATGAATTTCATCACGTTTAGTTTTTACCCAAACGAATCGTCCTGGATGTTGACTGCATAATATCTGCAAGAAATAATACCCGTAAATGTCTATTGTGCAAGTGAATTCAAGCAGTGCTTGTATGTAATATTGTTTTTGCTATAGCAGGTGTCTGCTCTCATCTTTGTCGTTTATTATTTACAAAAAATTAGATTCTTGGTTGCTATTCTATTTAACATGCATTATCGGACATAATAAATATTAATTTTCAGGTCCGTTTTCTTCGAAAATATGTACACTGCCTATATATTATAATTTATTTTGATAAACAATTTTATTGGAACTATAAAGGGTGATTCATTAGGGATTACCAAAAATAGGCAACCCAAAATACATGTCACAAAGTACTGCGCTAACTTTATTCTTAATCAGGTAGGTTTGGTTTGATATGGTTTACAATTTACTGGCTTAAGTAAAGCTCAAACAAAGCTTGAATAATATGTATTCAAATGCAGACAAAACTGACAGGATCTTCATCTTTGGCAAATGTCATAGAAATGCTTCGGCAGTTACAAGATTATATGGTTAGAGATATTCACACCGAAGGTGCCGTACTAATAAAATCTTATAGATGCTGTAAGAAGAATTAAGGGAAAATTGGCCACCACTGGAAATAGGTAACAGCAAAACAGCAAAAGCTTATTAAATTGTAGTTGGGGCTATTTCGGAAGATCCATGTATTAGTCAAAGTGTTCTCTTAAGGTGCTCATGTGAATGTAGGGCAGTATTGAAATCAAATATTTGAGAATAATGCATTCGTAGAGGTTTTACACATCCTGGTCTTCCCTCATCTTACTCCGTTCGAGTTCTTTTCGTGGGGTACATTTAAAGATGCGATTTACCAAACTTCTGCTGTTAGTGTGAAGGAATTGGAGTCAGAGAAGCTTGCAGACTGATTAAGCCGCAAGTGATAGTTCGTGTTAGAAGATCGATTTTGCGTATTATATAGGAGTGTCAATGAATTATCGTAAGACATTGAGTAGAGTAAAATACTAAACATACCAAATATGCCAATGAAGCTATAGCAATGTCTTATGATATGTATTTTGGGTGACTATAGATACACTCAAAATAACCCAAAAGACATATCATATATATATTGAGATGAATGATAGTGACAAAATTTTAATAAATAAATGAAATTATAAATTATATTAGTTTAAACAATTTTCTTTTAATAACATGAAACTTAAAATGCTTCTTCAGACGTTATGAATTACAATTTTAACTTTGGGCGCCAGGCTAAATATGAAATAGCCGATATAAGTTTATTCAATATATACCAATTCAAATACCACGGTCGTTAGCTCGGCAGAGCATAAAAATCACCTCAGATAGTCGGTTCTAAATGTGTCAAACTTACTTACTGCGCATGACATACATTGGTAAAAATAAATTACTTTATCTGTCTTGCTACCAAGTAATTACAATCGGCTAGTGCTATATGAATAATTTTCTAAGTAGACCCAAACACTTTAATATCATCTACATAAGGTTAAAATTGACGTTCACAGGTACGTAGTTATATATTCTTCTTATAGTAGTAATCGTAAATCATACCTTATAGGTTATTGTTTGACTTACTTTGGTAATGCCAGACTTAACAGGAATCTAGGCCCTCCAAGTTGCACCCCAGGAAAGTTTTCCCGACGTCTCGTAGATATCCTTCTGTTCGATGCTTATTATAGCAGCTAGGAGTTCTCAGGTACGTAGTTCATATAAGTAGATATTCAAAAACTTTGTAATATCACATAAAACTTTTATTATATAAATGCAATAGCTTTTATACGGTTTTACAATTTATATTTTTAAAAAGACCAAAATTTTTAATAATCTTCATTTTTCTTTTTTTTTGTAAACATTAATAATAAATAATATCTCTATAGATACAATACATATACACCAGAATTTTGCAAGCAAGTCACTTCGATTTTAAGATTAATTTTAAAATTAAATTTAAACATATAAATTAATCATAAAGTTGTTAGTATATTTTTGACGCCACTTATAACACATAATTTGATTTCAGTAACACAAACTGCACTTCTCAAGAATCTAATTTTCATCCGTATCTGATCTCCAAACTGCTACAAATAAAATCCCTCCGGACAGCTTCAATTAATCTCATATATGGTGATTATGAATTAAAATCCTAGAGTTGGACCTGAAGTCACCTTTTATAATATCTTGTTGTGTTGGTTACTTTTATATAAAGAATATTTTAAATATAATTCATTCTTTGTGTACAGGACACCATAGCATATGCCTCAACTGTAATTTCAATCGAACAAGAAACAACTCTGTTTTAAGTGAATCTAAAGAAAACTTCCACAAAAGAAACAACCCTTAAGATGTGATTTAATATGCATGTATCCTTTATTTATATAAATAATTAATTACGCTACGCAAAAACCAACTCATATTTGCCCCCTTTGAAATTATATTAAAATAATGTTCCACAATAATAACTTCACATATTTGTTTAAAATGAGTGAAAACAAAAATAACATTGTTTTAATTAAATTTCAAAAAAAATAAAATTCATTGATGTCAAATCTGACATATGACGTTTAACCTCGAAAATAAAAGTCATTTGCAAAATGTCTAAACTATCATAACCTCAAAAATGTTATGCTTGTCATCAAACTTCAAAAATTAAATCGAAGAACTTTGCTAATCTCAAAATAATGAATTAACCTTTTTAAATTAATAAAATAGAAATTACCATCAATATTTTTAAAATAAATAACTTACTTAAGTATTAACAACATTTATTTTCCAATCATGTTTCTTTACCGTTTTTCAAAAATTCACATAATTCATCTTCAAATATTCAGTTACATCATCGTCTAACATTCTGTTACATTATTTAAGCTTCACTCGTTGTCTTACAAGCATAAAGAATACAATTAGTTTGCTATTATAACTTGCTACTTCAGTTACTACTAATTCATGTACATAGTTCTTCACTTGCCAGGTTTCTCGTTGATAATCATTAAGTTTTCCTTGATAATATCAATAATTCTGTCTTTTATTTTATATTTTCTGAACCAGTAGTCCATCTTCCAGCAATCCTTCTATTATTATGTCATTTATAATAATCTAATCTTTCATTCCATTTATATTCATATTTTTTATAAGATTGAAGGCACATTGCTCAACATCTTTATCAATTATTAATTCATCCTTGTGACCTCTAATTGGATCCATCCAAGGTTTAATAATATCATTAAATACAATACATCGTCGCTCTCCATTTAATATAATTGCTAATTGCTGTACCATTTTCATATCGATCATAAAATGTAAAATCAAAGCTTGTACTATATAAAATCTAACCTAGTATTCCTGGTTGCATATCTTCAAATTAATACTCAACATATTATTAGTAGTATAAATCTTCTTCTTTGTAGCTAAACAACATGACTATCTTATTTACTTTAATTATATTCTTTTTAAGCAATTCTAAATAATTATTTATTATTTCATCCTTTACTAGTGATGCCATCGTACCGCTATCTATTATTGCAAAATTGTTTTTTTTGAATAAAGTTATCTTAATAAATAGTAGACGTGAATTATTTTTACAAAATTATCTTCTTGATCTTCTAATAAAAATTTATGTGAATTATCATAATTAACGGTAAAAATACTTGAGATCTATCAATGTTAAATTATTTTAATGACATTTTTCTGTATTTGTAAATTCTTTCTTCTTGTAAGTAATTATTTTTATCCTTGTCCATTCTATAATTTATTTTCTCCTTTGTAATCATTATCCATTTTCGTTGCTTGTTTCATCATTCAATTTCCAAATCTTGCTAGGTCTTCTTAATTAACCTTACTTTTTAATAAAAATAGGCGGTGGCTCTGGAGGCGGCTTCGGAAACTTTCTAGTCTTCGAAGGCATTCTTGTATTCCTATTCGAATACATCCCCCTATGTTTATTCAAAAATTTCATCTGCCTAACTAACTTAATTAATTTTAATTTCATGTATATAAATTTGTCATAAAATTTCATTTCCTTTTCACTATTATGCAACAATAAATAATTCTTATTATTATCCAAATTGTCAAATCCTATTACAAAATTATTTATAAGTCTTACTCCCCATTTAAATTTTTCTTTCACTTCAAATTTTGGCAACATTTCTTGATTTATATTAGGATCCATTTGTACATAATTAACCCCTGAATTAAATTTTTCTATACTTTGCTGTAACTTGCTGAATTCTTCCTCTACTTCACCCTTGAATTTTCCTGAATCTTTTTGTAGTTTATAAACTTTCTCATCTACCTCTCTTATTTTCCTTGCAGTTTCCATCTTACTTTCTTTGTAATTTTCATAATTTTGGTTTACCGCATCTGCCAATTTATCAATGTGAACTTGGTTTTGTTCCATTTTATTATCCACCACTAGTCTGAATTCTTTCAATTCTTGGTCTTTTTCTTGCCACTTCAAATGCACATCATCCTTAAATTTTCTGAAATTTTCTTCCAGCACTTCAGATTTAGCAGATAGTTTTCCTTTTATTTCTTCCACGTATAGTTTAATCTCATCTGTTCTTGCCAGCAACTTCGCTTCCATTGCTTTATTTTCCTTCTTGGTCTTAGTTAGTAACCTTTCTTCCATGTCTCTCAATTCTTGTTTATTTTCCTTTTTGTCCTCTTCTAGTTTGTTGAACAACTCTTGTTTATTTTCTCTTATTGACT
>JABXWE010012525.1:0-10940 GCA_014611495.1 Limonius californicus
CATGTCCTGCCTGAGGGCTTTATTAATCGTGTATTAATTTCTGTCGTTATGGAAACAAATAGTAGGTAGTAAATTGAGTTGCCTACATTCAGGCGCTTCTTAGAGAATCTTTGAGAAGCTCTATCCCTGAAAGGAAACACTTTTGACCATACATTTATTAACAAAAAATGTTTGTTTTCATGTATACTTTAAGCCCTAGAAGTCTGTTCCTGCAATTCATTAAAACTCTGTATATCAAATTATAGTATTAATCACAATATCATGACGAAATAGGATCAGAAACGAGGACGTAAAGGAGAATTTGCATTTAAACAACTGTTTGCCGTTTAATATAATTTAATCGAGCATTCAATTCAAGAAGTAGAGCTATAGATATTTGGCATATCTGTTTATATTGTAATTAAATAAATATGCGATGTACAGTGTTAGTCGTATCCAAAAGAGAATCTAGATAACAGTTGATTTTCTAATATCTATATCTTAATATATGTTCAACGATTGCGTCTGTATCTATGCCTATTGTTAAAAAAGCACCACTACTTTCACTATATCTTAAGTTTAACTAAAAATCTCCTAAAAGAACCTATATTTCAACTTTCTATATTTATTACGTTTACTACGCGAGAGTGGTTACATAGGAGCTAA
This sequence comes from Limonius californicus, assembly GCA_014611495.1. Taxonomy (NCBI): domain Eukaryota; kingdom Metazoa; phylum Arthropoda; class Insecta; order Coleoptera; family Elateridae; genus Limonius; species Limonius californicus. Next base: position 646 of record JABXWE010012525.1, read on the forward strand.
CGCGTAATTAAAGTAATTTAAGATATATTGCAGATATAGGCTTACACAGTTAGTTGACACTTTACGGACTGTAACTTAATCACCAGCTATTTGGTTAATTGGTTAATATGCTATTATAGACCTTAATAAGATTTTACAGTCAGAGATCAACCACTCTATTATTACTTGAAATATTTATCGAAGAACCTTTTCTTTTTAAATTGGCAATTTGCGAATTTACGATCTACTCGATACAGAGTATTCTGTGTTACATGTATTAGACTTGTAAGGAAAGCATCTGATATTTCTCCTAATTGACTATTATTTCTTCGTTACCCTAGATCTTGGGACCAGGTTCTATGTAGGGCTTTTGCAATGGAACCTCTTTGTATAGTATGAAGTCATTTTCATGATTTCTTACATGGTCGCTGTGTTTAGTAGCATCTCTGGATCTCGTCCGTGGTGGAAGCGATTTTCAAGTTCAAGACTACTAATTACGTACCATGGGGAGTCTGCTATTGCTCTGCGCAGTGACTGACTGAACATTTGTATAAATTTTAGATTTCTTGGTTTGCTGCATTCACATAACTCAAGTCCATAGAGGTTTAAGTCCAGCTTTATATAATAATAGCTTGTTACTTAAAGTCTACATTTTCGACCGATAAGCCAGCATATTTGTCGAAATTTGAGTGTTTGAAGTTATGTTTGGATGTGCTTTTTCCAGGTGAGCTTTTGATCAAGGATGAATTCAAGATATTTCGCTTCTGATGTGATAGGTACAGGTGCGTCATTAATTGTTGTTAAAGGTTGATAAGTGTTGTATCTGGTGGTAAATGTAACTTGGACTGATTTTATTTGATTAACCTATGTTCTTCACCTGTTGTGTCATTCGATAAAAAGATTCAGATGGGAATATAGGTTTTTCGAACACACTGCTCGGTTTTCATTTACAGATAATACAGCTACGTCATCGACAAATTAGGCAATTATCTTGTTATTTGTCTGGGGTATATCGACAGTGGCACTGAACCCCTTACGAAAATCAGCAAGAATATCATGACGAAATAGAATCAGAAACGAGGACGTAAAGGGACAAATGGGGATTTCGAGGTCAATTATTCAAGATATTGAAAGACGTCAATTAGTTTGGTAAGACCATGTACCAACAAAGGAAAAGGAGAGGAAGGCCCAAAAAGACATGGAAAGAGGGTATTAGAAAAACGATATTCGATTGTAACCTAACAGAAGAGCAGTGTAAAAGCAGAAAATTATGTAATCTAGGCATCGGACGATATCGACAGACGTTATAAACCGAGCGGATATTAGGAATAGTGTGGTCCAAGGACACTACCTTAGGAACACCTGAATCGATGGAATAGAAGCTGGATTGCAGTTATGTGTCATATTGAGAAATTCCCGTCATTTAGGTAAGATTTTAAGAAGATATAGACGTTGCTGGATAGTGTTCTTTTTATTTTGTAAAGAAGTCTTGGGTGGCAGACCTTGTAGAATTTCTACGAAATATCAATAAAATAAAAATAATTGGTTACTTGTTAATTATCGCAGACATAATCTGGGCTACACATACCAATCCCTTCAAGGTAGAGTATTTAGCTAATCCAGATTTTTACAACCATAACTGTATGTTTATGTAGAATATATTGTTAAATCATGTCGTAAAAAATCGACGTTCCAATCAACGTATACTAAATTAAAAAATGAAGTAGGACTAACAGTTAATACAGAAACATTCAAGTAGATGAGATACACCAGACGTCATACAAACCAAGATGAACTAGAAATAGAAGGACAAAACTTTGCAGACGTCACTAGCTTCGTTTATTTGTGTTCCAAATTACACTATGAGAACGATATGAGCGAAGAGATTAAGATCAGATGCACAGCTGAAACCAAAATCACATACATATACAAGAACTTACTGCCATCGCAACTGATAAGCAAAACAACCAAACTGAGGTTACATAAGACCCTGATACGACCGATATCTACATGTGTATGTAAAAAATGGATCCTCACTAAATTAGATGAAAGTCGTGTAAGAATATTCGATAGATCAATACTCCGAAAGATATTGGGCCCCTTGCAAGAAGCGGATAGATTATGAAGATCTTGAATGAGTCATGAACTAAATGCATTTATTCATGGAGAAGATATAGTGAAGTAAGGAAATTCCAATTAGACGAATTATTTGGTTGGGCCATATACAGAGAATGCAGATAGGAAGACCAAGGAGAAGGATAACCAAATGGAAACCTTGCGAAATGAGACGGAGAGGAGGACCTAAGAAAAAATGGGAAGATGAATTAGTGAAAGATTTTAACAAACTTATATGTATGGTGCACTGGTGGGCTACAACTACCGATATGAAGCGATGGCAAACCATTGTAGAGCTGATCAAAACCCATCCCGGGTTGTAATGCCAATCGAAGGAGAAAAGCTAATAACCGTTTTGTACTCTAAATTATTCATGTGACACACAGTTATTAGTTACCAATAAATATATCTAAAATAGTAGGGCATGATGTTTAAAATGATTACATACAAAATATGCATTAAAACTTGCAACGAGGTAATTTCCTTGGGCTTTTTTGTAATCAGCGAGAAGTTTCAATATGTTTTTAAATATCACATGTTCAAAAAATACATAAAAGTTGACGCTTAAGAATTTATTAATTCTCACAGTAACTACAAATTATATCAAATTACAAATGCAATGGTTTTCAGCGTGGATCATAAAAAAAATGATGTTTGAATCGTATTTTCGGTATGGTGCTCGAAAGATGGGAAATGGATATACAGAATTCTGATTTGGAGTAGCAATCTAATTTTTCATGGCCAACCCTTAAGTATTTGTTATTTGAACATATGGTATAACTTACACACAAAGTATCCTGGGAAGTTCTATTCAAAAAACTACCATACATTCCCAAGGTTAAAGAAGAACCACTTAATCGAACTTTCTTCTATCAAAAAGTAATTTGCTAACTTAGAAAACAGTTCTTTAAACCGGTTCCCATCAGTTACCATAAAATCTGAATTGTGAATTTGTAATAGTGTTACGCTTGAGAATCGTAACTGATAAGGAGCCCTTTGTCCTTATCGGCGGGATCGCCAGAGAAACAACTACCCTTATATAAAATGATTGGTTTTATTCATTTGCTTAGCTCTACAAGTCTATTACAACCTATTCTAAAATATTAAGTTAAAACTACTTACAAAAATATTAACATGTACAAAGCCATTGCTAGGGTGGAATATTTTCTTTCACAAATCGCAACTGGCAACTGTCCACTATGCCCTCGCTTCACACTCCACTACTATACTACTGTACTACCGTACTACTACCCCCTCAACTCTGAAGTGCCTTTTTATAAATTCGCTTTCGCACCCATAAGCTCTGACCTGAATATTACTCAATTTCCCTTATCAAGCGTATTACTTATTTCACATTGCCTCATTTAATAATCCAATGTGCTTTAATTTTGCTGAGTTAAAATGACCTCATTGCTTGCAACATAAATGTGTATGCAATTGAAATCACATTACAACAGTTATGAAGCAATTATAATTTAATTTATAATTTTGGAAATTGGGTTTGTAACAATAGCAATGGGTATGTTTCTGTCATATTTCTGCTCAAGTGGTCAAGAGTTGGTCAACCACTTGCAAAAAAGCTTATAGTTTGTAAACACTTTAACACATATTGCTAATATTGTTCAGGGAAGGCACACAGAGACAGCTTTAATTTATGTTCACCAATCTTCTAACCCCATTCGAACAACACTTTTGGCGGAAATATGGCTGTTGCAATATTAATCTGCCAGAAAACTGCAATTTTAATAATACATTATAATAAGTTGGACAGAAAGTGCAAACCAAAATAATTGTCGCTAAAGCATATTTATGAATATGACAAGATTGCAGTAGTTGTAAGCCGCGTGATCCCTTAATACTCTCACGTCTTCTGGTAAACCGTTTTGTCTGTAGAAGATAAAGATAAGCACTTTAAATAGCAGACAGTGGTGTATCGATCGGTGTGTCCGTTGTTGCTGGATTCTACAACTCGGGCTGTAATTGATGAACCTTTATCAAAATTAAAAATCAGATTGCAGATTATGAACAAAAAAAAAACAAACAGAAAATTGATGACCCTCAAGGAAACATTTATATTATATAATAAAATTGATTTTGTGGCACTAACGCATAATTTAAGTAAATACTACGCTGACTTTATTGACCACGTTCTGCTTCTAGAAAAAAGTAGTGCTAGATAAAATAAAGATTCTTAATTTTAAATTAAATTTCCCGTGAAAAGTTAATTCCAGGAAGCTCTGCTTTAATTCTAGATTAATCTCATTTTCCCAACTTCGCTGCCAATTATTACAAGGATTTTAATTTCATTTATCTGGGAAATTGTGGGAAACTCTTCGGATTAATTGAATGCATTTGATTTCCTGGGTTGGGGATAAGCTCGCACTTTTCGTTTTTCTCCTGTTAAAATGAATTGACTGGCAATATTTAGGCTCCCTAATATTTTGCAGCTGGTCTAACAACGAATTTGTATTATCTTATCGTTCTTACCGCGATGCATTAAAGGGCAAAAACAATGAGAGCGCGCCTGAAGTGCTTGTGGGTATCGAAAATGACGTGTTCGCGTCGAATACAATGGTTGCTATAACGAGTAAAATTTTCTTTGTCTTGCCACTGGAAAGCAGTCCATACATCCAGCTTCAAATCTCTATTTTTAAAAGCGGCGAAGCGATAAACAGCCTTGATCCATTTTTTTAACTTTCCTCTGAGTTTAATTACAAACTTTTAGGGTCTCTAGGTTCTGAATCCGTTGGGGTTCCGGTATGCACGTTTCATGTATGTGGTTTGGGCGACTGAAATGATCAGGGGTATATAGAATACTATAGAGGGTGTGCGATGGAAGATGCGTACCGTAGGTATCTTGGAAACTGTAAGAACTACAAGGTCGGTTAAATGGAGAAAAATGTAGATATTTTTTGGAATAACTTAATGCTGGTTCTGTTTTTTTTTTTAATAAATTATGGCTTACTAGATATTTGCGAAAAACTGAAAACGTTCATTTTTTACATCAAAATATCTTGACTAATAGTAGAGATGGAAAAAGTAGTTAAACGAGAAAGTTTTAGAGATTTTTATGCTGGGCAAGAGAATCATTTTGTAAGCTGTACAGCATAAAAACTTGTAAGACTTTCTCATTAACTTTTTCTTTTTAGAAAAAACTATCGGTAAGTTATTCCCAAAGATATCTACATCTTCCTCCATTTAACCGACCTTGTACCTCTTACGGTTTCCAAGATATCAATAATACGCATTTCCCATCGGACACCCTGTATATATACTTCTTCTTCCGAAAATGATGACAGATTTCTTTACAAATACGGTTTACAGCAAAAATTAAAAAATGGCAAACCAGTGGAATGTGCTTGCTCATTAATGCAATTTATGTTTTAAAATATGGAATGCATTTAAGACAGTGTTTCCATATTCAGCAGAAACAGATTGATCTTTTGATGATACCTTTCCGCAAATCGATAGTTTACCAATATTATAAGCGGAATAGTCAATGCAAAGGAGAACTTCATAATGGGTAAATAGTCTGCAAATATACTACGTTGTCGTATATATTGGGGTAAACCGTTTCGAAGTAAGATACTGGTTATCCAATTCAACAGAAAATTCCAGGTTGAGAGTACAGTGCGGGCTCTTATGGAATACAGTATTGCTCCAGAAAGTTGTTTTGTAGTAAACGTGCAGCCGTCAATCAAAATTAATCCTTTTTTTGTATTATAGACAACTTATCTGCTAACACCTTGCTCTAGGCGGTTTATGAACGAAGTACCATAAGATTAGCATTGTCGTATCTTGCCTGTACTGTACCCTCAAGCTGAAATTCACTATAGCTTCTTAAATTTCTAACCCTCCCTCCAATTTAGAATAAATTCTGAAACAGTTTATGTAATTGGTGTCGTAACTTTAGAACTGGAGCCGATTATGTTTTGATTGCAAACACATGCGCGTAATAAGTTGCCGGCCTCGGTGGTCTAGTCGCTAGCGCATTTGCCTTTGGATCCAAGGGACGTGAGATCGAACTTGGCCAAGGTCGGTAAGATTTGTCTAGCGGGGAAAAATCTGAAAATGCGCCTTTTGACGGATAAGATAAATAATAAAATAATAAAAATAACGTCGGATAAGGAGTAAAACCGTAAGTCCCGTGCCACTACGATGTGTGACACGTTAAAAATCACTATTGGAGTTGGAATTATCCCAGATAGGCAAAATTCGTAGTTGGGGTGTACAATGGGCCAAATGTGACGCAACTGCATAGAGATGCTTGGAAAAAACGCGTCCTAGATCTCGCTCTTTCATATGAAATGTACCACCCATTAAAAATAAAGCTACGTGGTTGGTCCCTTTAACTGCACATCACAAGGCTGTTAGGCTTGCTTGGTGTCAAGAGCAGCAGCATTGGAATCAGAAATGGAACGACACTGTCTTCAGTGACGAATCAAGATTTTGTTTGTGGGCAAATGACGGCCGTAGGAAGGTACGTCGATATCAAGGAGAAAGACGAAATCTAGTATTTGTTGAAAGACTCCATACAGCTTTAACACCTGGAGTTATGGTTTGGGGTGCGATTTGTTTCGATAGAAGATCACCTCTTGTATGCGTCCCAGGCACTTTAAATGTTCATCGCTATACTCATAATGTCCTGGAACCGGTGTTAGTGCAATTCACGTAGACATTACCAAACATTGCCAACAGGGTTACACACGTCCACACACTGCAAACATTACCAGAACGTACCTCCAACAAGCACAACTGCAAATGTTGCCCAGGCCTGCACGATCACCGGACTTATCGTCGATCGAACATCTTTGGGACATGATGGGCCGGCGACTAAGATTATTGCCAAGAGCTCCTAACAACTTAGACGAGCTGAGGTTATATAGAACGAGATACCCCAGGAGAACATAGATCACTTGATAGAAAGCATGCCACGATGAGAAAAATGCTTGCATTACTGTTCATGGCATTGTTACACATTATTAATTTTGTTTTCGATGTTGTTATTGTTATATCTTATATCTTTTTTAATGAAAAACCTGATCGTTTCATACGCAATAATGAAACATTATTTTAGCAAAGTTTCAAACCCGTAGCTTTATTTTTAATGGGTGGTGCATTTGATATGAAACGAAGCGTACAATACAAGACAATATAACAAGTTGCTAATATAATATAATAATAAGGGAGAGGCCCAAACAAATTAAAATTTTTGGTTGTGTTTACTAATTACGTATATTAATTTTTAAGTTACCTTAGAATCAGGCAAGGACAAAACTTCATATGGTTTTTGGTAATCTGAAGAATTCCGTAATGAGTTTTGTAACACTTCGGACAAGTAAAATAATATCAAGCATTAACTTTCGGCCATCGTCTTCGTGAGATTCCGTATCCTAGCAGAGGTTAGCAGTTATTCTCACTTTGTTAGCGGCAATTCGGGCTAGCTGATTGCAGCTTAAGCCGGATCATCCTCTTATTAGATTTTAAAGCTAGGATACTCTTCTTCTACCAACATTTCGTTTACTTCTTATTTTTTCTTCCATGATCAATCTCAACAACGCGTACCGACCTTCCCGCATAATATGACCAAAGTATTGCAATTTCCTTTTTTTTATAGTTGTTAATACTTCCTAAGACTTTTGTCATTCGAATTACTACTTAAAGGTTTGTAATACCTATGCTCAATACAAAATATTTGTAGTATTCTTCTACAACACCGCTGCTCAAATGCTTTGATCTTTCTTATTTCTGCCTGTTTCAATGTCTAGGCTTCAGTGTCATACAATAGGGTAGACAAAACGCAATAGCGCAATATCTAGATTCTTATTTCTAATTTAAGATCACGACTACATAGCAATTTTATCAGCTTTAAAAAAGTTTTTGTAACATTTTGTACGCGAGTGTTACGGTCCAAAAAGGGCTCACGTTGGCGTGCTAAGAAATTTTCGGTACGGCCAAACGCGCTTTTCTTGGACCCGCAAACAAAAAAAAGATGGTAAAGGCCAGCGGCTTGCTCAGAGGAGTAGGGGGAGTTCGTAAAATTGCTTATAGATAAAATGCTTCAAGTTGTGTACAGGATGCGTCGAAATAAGTGGGCGCCACCTTTCAAATCCAGCTGGTTACAAGATTCTTGTGAAAGGCCAAGGACCAACAGCTACGGGAATCGGACTCACCTTTATTGTGCCTTTGCCTGTATCTTAAAGCTTGCAAAATCCTTACATAAATATTCAGAACACAGTAATAAAAGACATGCGGAATTTAACACACATATAATGGAATTACTAAGACACAGTACAGAATGAAGACCACAAAGGACTCTTTAATACAAACATTAAAAGATTAAATCTCGAACGTTCGTTAGGAACTCTACGCCGCTGGTGCCAACGCTACATTTAAATGGTTTCAGTAACTGCGTAGCCCAGTTGCGCAAGTTTACAGAAATAATAGCATAAAATGAGCGTCTGTATATAATTAATACAAAACGAACAGTGGCTTCAGGTCACTGTTAATATTTTTATCAATATAACAAAAAAGGTCAATACGTTTGAATTTTGCAAGATACGCGTGCCAAGCCAAAGTTACTTTCCAGAAGCACAAAACTTGGTAGTTTTTACCTTTCGTGGATGAGAAGGCTTCGCACAAGATCAAGGTGTCGAATCCATGTAGAAACGGGAAGAAAGGGATGGTTGATCCTGGGAGATGTTGACTTCGGCGATGCCAGACAGGGCTTATCGGGCGATGAAAATGCAACAGCTTATACTACAGCACTTGCAGGGTTCAAATACCAGAGGGTAACGAGGCACCACGGTCACTTCGTTTATATCCGAATAATCGAGAAGAGCAACCCCACTGAGTTGCTTTATTTGAGGGCCAAACTGTTAAAACACTGTATTCATCCGACTGTTGTCGAGGTAATGATTGCCTACGGCAATATTCGATATTCCAAAAAAACTGAAGATTTAACAGTAACCACGAGGGGACCGGGCAACCTTTACTCGATAAACATTTACGGGCCTCGATGGATGTTGTTTTCGAGGGCCGGAGACCGGCGGAGATCTAAATGCCGACTCCCTCAAAATGCAACGGGGACCTCACTTCTCCCAAACGATATTGCACAACCTTACGAAATCTTACGCAAGACGTTCCAGAAAACGTTCGAGGTCAACGCGGAAGAAAACAGAGCTTGCAATTTTAACACAAAGAACTATTGACACATTTCTCGAACTTCGAAAGACAAAACAAAATACCGAAAAGGTAACCCAAAATAAGAATTCAATTAAAATAGCGTTCTATTAATTCTAACGAAGCGGCAAACGAATTACGGAATTAATAAAGTGTAGCGGCAAATTTTAAAATCACATAACACGAGCTCATACTTCCTTAGTATGCTCAGCTTCTTAAGTGTGCCAGGATATTTACATTCCGTAACCTTCTCTATTTCGTTACCTGATGTCACTAGATTTTCATTGACGTGGGGAGATTTCGTACATCATAAATTTAGATTTCTTTCGATTAATTTTTATACCATAGTTGTTGCAATTTGTGTTAAGACGTTCTAATACATTTTGCAGATAGTTTTTATCAGCACCTATAAACCAGCTAACGAAATACAAATAAAATCATTTTATAATTTGTTAATTTATCAGTTATCATCACATGCTGTGATTACTGAGAAAGTTATTTGTGCAATATAAATACAATATGATTTGCGTATTTGGATCTTCTCTACAATTAATTTCGGTATTAATTAATATCGATTCTTGTACCCTACATATTGATCTTCGTATTTATTATTAAAATTTTTCGTTTCCGTCTCTACAGAGTATTAATATGCCTAGCTAATATGCAGATATATATTAAACCGATTTTTATAAGTCTCTTACCATTCTTGAAGGATTATCCAACGAGTTAAACCAAGCTCTGTTTTTGAGTGCTGTATAATAATTCTTTGTTTGTTTGCCTTCCTTTCAAGTTACCTCACTGAATTTGTACTCCAATAAAAGAAGCAAAGTTGCCACTTTTAGTGTATAAAAATGGAACTTTCTTTGAAAATTAACCATGAAATTTTATATTTTTCCCGCACTCAATGAGTGTAAGGCAAAGAACGTATCGAAGAGCTTATCGATCATTTTTAAAATTTTCAGGTTTGACAACGATTTTCAAATTTATGGCAGTTAATTTAGAATTATATTACTTAATAT
>JABXWE010012526.1:0-43863 GCA_014611495.1 Limonius californicus
AAACGTGGAAAACCTAAGAATATTTAAAAAAAATTGTTTTATTACAATCTTTAACATAGTTGCCTATTAAAAGTAACCTTAGCAACGCATGACGACAAATTAAACAAAACAGAATTTTAACAGAAGATGCAGTTTGAAGAAAATGAGAGTATTTTGGAAGCCGCCAGAGAAGCGACTCTAAATCTACTTCCATCAAAGTCTAATTGTACATTCAATTTTTATGGCAATAAATATAGTGAATAATTTTTTCGTTAAATGTCATTTTTTGTGTGGTTGTGTTGCTAACGATTAAAGTGTTGCTAACGAATAAAGTGTTGCTAACGATTAAAGTGTTGCTAACGAATAAAGTGTTGCTAATGAGTAAAATAAAACATTTCCTTTGTGAATTCTACTTAATCAAATGGCTGTTTTCCATTAAGAATACAAAAATAGTAGATTGTTTGACAAGTAAAGAAAAGTGGTTGTTTACTATCGAGTGGAAACAGATTGATTTACGAGCGTTAGCGAGTAAATTAAGTTTTCACGAGATAGTAGACCACTTTTCTTACGAGTTAAACATGCTATTTTTTTGTATCCTTAATGGAAAACGTGGAAAACCTAAAAATATTTTAACAAAAATTGTTTTATTACAATCTTTAACATAGTTGCCTATTAAAAGTAACCTTAGCAACGCATGACGACAAATTAAACAAAACAGAATTTTAACAGAAGATGCAGTTTGAAGAAAATGAGAGTATTTTGGAAGCCGCCAGGGAAGCGACTCTAAATCTACTTCCATCAAAGTATAATTGTACATTCAATTTTTATGGCAATAAATATAGTGAATAATTTTTTCGTTAAATGTCATTTTTTGTGTGGTTGTGTTGCTAACGATTAAAGTGTTGCTAACGAATAAAGTGTTGCTAACGATTAAAGTGTTGCTAACGAATAAAGTGTTGCTAATGAGTAAAATAAAACATTTCCTTTGTGAATTCTACTTAATCAAATGGCTGTTTTCCATTAAGGATACAAAAAAAATATAAACGGCATTAATAAGGCCAATATTGACGTACGCTCTAGAAACAGCAATAATAAGCAAAAAAGAAGAAAAAGAAGAATAGCAGAAAGAAAAATAATGAAAACAATATTAGGACCAAATATAACAACAAATGGAGAAATAAGACTAAAAAACAATAAAGAAATAGAAGACGAACTCAGAGGAGAAACCATCACAAGATTTATAAAGGCACAACGTTTGAAATGGGCGAGGCACATCATGAGGAGAACCCCGACGAAGACGCTAAGGAGAATAACACAATGGACCCTACTAGGCCCAAGGAAAAGGGGAAGACCCAAAAAAGGATAGCTAAAATAAGTAAAGGAAGACATAAGAACACTGGGAATAACAGACCGGAAACTGAAATGTAAGGAAAGAACGGAGTGGAAGAAAATATCGTTCGAAGCGAGGACACACAAGGATCTGTAAGAAACCAAAGAACACCACAAAAATAGGATTTTATGATGCGACTATGCGTCAGCCATAACCTTAAGATTGCACGGCTTGATGATGATGAAACCTTAAATTACGTTTTATTTAACAGATTTTCGGCATTAGCGGACACCCCCTTCTCCAATTAGTCCGTTATATCGAGGTTTTGCTATACTTAATTAAACTTTAATTGAGGACCGCCTAAATATTATTAGGAATATAACCGAATGTTAAAGAAAATGTATTTTAAGACTAGTTACTACGAAGTTAACTTTTGAATTATTGCTAATAAATTTATAAAACAATAATATGCAAACTAAATGACAAAACCAATAGGATGTTTTATTACAGATAATACCGAATGGATTTTTTTACATTATTTCCAAGAAAATTCTAATGAATCGATTCGAGATCCCCTAAATATATCAACTATTTAATTATTCTATCTCAAAAATTATACTCACACGACTTATAAATCCTAAGGCATTTTCTGAAATAATTGTTTTAGGATTTAGTTTCTTATTAATACAGTGTAACCGAAAAAATGTAGAAATGCATGTTACACACTGTAAACTTGGAATTACTACTGGTTTTATTTTGATTTGCTCTGTAATTCCGTTGTAAAGTAATTATTATTGCCAAGAGTTACTAGCTGCAATGAAATTAGAAGTACTGAAAAAGAATTTGTGAACCTGAATAGCTATAAAACGGAACACCTATAAAAACTTAATAACTGTAAACACTGAATATATAACCTGTAAAACCATAAATCTTCCCTTTTCCTAAGGTTAATATTCTATTACATATTCTAACAATGCATTAATTTTGAAATTAGGTAGTAAAGATGTTTTTCATTATTTTTTCTTTTCCCGTTTACCGGAAAGCTAACTTTGTTTAACTTACTTTTATGTGAGTCAAATTCCCCAGGCTCATCAAACTAAACTTGGCATAATTTTCATTAATTTGATATAAGATGTCGATGTGTTTGAAGTGTATCATCGGAAATGCAGGGTGCGCTTTTTTTCAATATTTTAAAACTTTTCTTACTATTTTAACTTCAATTTAACGTCATTGTTATTCTAAACATTTGGTAAAATTTTATTTCTAACTATTTCTCCGGTTTTCCAATTTTTCATTGTGGAAGACTTACGCATTATCTCATTTGTCAACCCCTAATATTTTACATAGTTAATTACACATTTCTATGTCCTATTTTCTACTTTAAATACATCATCAATGCAATTTCTTCCTGTCAAGTGTACCATTTCAGTTTTATCATTATATCACTAAAACATATTACGGTAATAAATTTCACATGGAGCTATTTTACAGACCATTTACAATATTTTGCGTACAGCCGCGTTCCGAATGACACGATCGGCGTAGCACGAATTAATGAAGACCGCAAGAATTCTAATATCCGCAAAATCCGGTGGAGTTTGTTGAAAAGGTTATTGGTTTGAACCTTCAATATAAAAGTGAATTTCTTTCATTAACGCTATGGCGAAGGCGAAAGGTACTGAATTTTTAAAAAGACTCGAATATCTTCTGTTATAATTTTATTCTGTATTCATGGTCGATAGCGAGAATAAACGAAGTGCTGAACTTGAATTTTATCGGTATGAAAAACACCTATTGCGGTTCCATAGAAAATTGACAGAAGCGCCCCAGGTTAGTGAATTTAATAAAGCTTAACGTTGGCGGAACGATATCGCATATCAGAAATGCGTATGCTGATAGGATTACATATTACAATTTTTTATTAAAACTCTCGAACTAGGATTATCTACCTTTTGTGGTGTAAAAGTGCGTTCCCCTCATTTTAATGTACAAGGTGTTTCTAATAACATTCTCTACAAGAAGATCTCGCATGTTGTAGGAGCTGAAGCTGTTGGGTAATACCTATGCACATCGAGTGAAGTTTGATTCAATATATAGCTTTAGTTTTGGATCTAGATCATATTTTAAGAAATTTTTTATACTTACATTCTTACAACTTCTTAAATTTTAAACGTATTTATAGAATAAATTCTGGGTTTTATTTAGATTTATATATCCTTTGGTTGCAGATCTTACTGCTAACTAATCAAGAAAGTTGGCCCAATGGTAGAAGCGTTTACCTTTCAATCTGTGCTGACTAAGGTTTTGCGTGGTTTGCTTGGGTTATATAAGTAAACACTGGTGCAGTACCATGCATGAACTTCCATGATCTAATTGTCCTGGTCGTTCTGCTATTTACAATTCCGTTAATGGTTGAAGAGGGGCTGAAGGTTTCGGTGTAGAACCCTACTGACTCTTACAGCAGCCCGCCTTCTCGTGGGAAATAAACCTACGATGACTTAGTTCCTTTCCGCTACGTAGGATATTGTTAATGAACATTTCAACTTAGGAGTTAGAATCAACAGGTAATAACTCCATCGGGACAACAAAATTTATTTATAGAATAGACATTTTGTCTTTGTTTGTATACCCTGGTAATATAATAATCAGCCACCTAAAGTGAATTAATGGAAACTCCACTTCTTTTAAACGGTAAAATGTAGAAAATTGTATCAAAACGCAACAAACTAGCGATTCAATGTCAATACTATTAGAATTGCTAGTATTGTTATGGGGGGCATTTTAGAAATCTAAATATAAGAAGGAAAAAAAGTTACAACCTAGAAGTGTTTTATATCCCTACAGTATTCTGCTTTTTGCTTATAACTTTTGATGGCTTTTTGCCTGCTCTAAAAGTTGTCTTCACTTTCATCTAAGTACAGCTACTTTTCTTCAACCTTCAAATCTCAATATTCTTAGACCTACTCCGTAGTCATTGCTTCCTAGGCCTTCCTTTATTTTATTTTGCTACCGTCATGCACCACTCCATTATTCGTCTGAGGATACTTTCATTGTCCATCCTTACGGTGTGTTCTAACCATCGTCGTCGTTGGCTTTCTATAAATTTTACTATATCTTCACCCTCTCTCTAATTTGTAGTTCATTCTTAATCTCCATTCTCCATCTTTATTTTGAACTGGACCGTATATTCTTAGGTTCTTTCTTTCGAATATTCGTAAGATCTCTTTATCATTTTATGTGAGTACCCTCGTTTCATATCCGTATGTCACGACTGGTAAATTTTGAAAATCTAGTACATCTGTTTCTATATTTGACTGGTCTACCTGGGTACTTATTGTGCTACTCGTGTATTTGGTTTTTTGTTGATTTATGCATAGCACTTGTTCCTTTGTTGGTTAGTCTCCCTAAACTTTTCTATAATCGTAACATCATCCCATACACATCCATATCATATGGTACAAATAAAATTAAGGATAAGTTGCATATTTACGCCGAAGAGAAAATGATTATATGCATTCGCTTGGAATATGACTAAGAAATGTTTAATAATTCAAAGGCATTGCTCCAAAATATCTAACGCTGGAGCGTAATCTGCCATGCGCGTAACAAATTTTAGACAGCAGAAGTGCGCCAATGGAGAAAATCTATGTAAAGAGTGTCTTAAATGTGGGCGCCTAGAAGTCCTTGTGCTTTCGACAAACAAAAGGAATTTTCGATAGGAAACAACCACCTACTGAACAAACATCGAGGAAAATTTTTCTTGGGCAGTGTATTGCTGATGTAAAAAGATTTTGATGTCTGAGTCAGTACGCTGGTCAGTACTAATTCCAGTGGACTAATATATAGGAGGTGTGCCCAATTGAAACCCATTTTTGCTTCATAAAAAATTTATTCAACAATTTTAAGGCACCCATGCCATACCCTTCTCCTAGAATTCTTGTGGCTGCTGATTGAAGAAGTCTTTCACAGCTATCTGTACTTCTGCGTCAGACTCAAAATGCCGACCTTTTAACGCCCTTTTCAGCTGTGCAAAAATATGGAAACCGCAAGGCGATAGCTCCGGGCTATAGGGTGGATGCTCTAACTAAAACCCTTCATTTCTTTCGTTGAAGATTTTCTTTAACCACATTAGCAACATGAGGTCTAGCATTTTCGTGCAGCAACATAACACCACGCGTACGTTTTCCTGCACGTTTTCGTGTTATTGCTTGATGAAGCTTGTTCAAAGTGTTATTGTACAGATTTGCACTGACATTTACTCCAGGTTCCTTAAAGTCTATCAATAAGGGTCTTTTATGGTCGAAAAAAAAATGTTAACATCATCTTGCCTGCAGAAGGTTGTCCTTTAAACTTCTTCGGTGATGGTGAATCTAAATGTTTCCATTGCATCGACGATAACTTGCTGGATGGCTCGTAGTAATGGTACCAAGATTCATCACCAGCAACTATTTACAGTAGAAAGTCGTCTCCATTTTGCCTATAGTATGTGAGGTATTGCAGAGATAAGCCCATTCGCAAATATTTTTGTTCATTAGACAAGAGACGAGGAATCCATTGCGAACCAACTTTGCTGTAACCCAGATTACAAACAATACTATGGACAGATCCTACACTCATACCAACAATTTCTGAAATTTCTCTAATTAACATTCAACGATTTTTGCGAATAAGGCCTTCCACACATGCCATATTGTTTTCTGTTAATTCAGTACACCGTACACCTGGTAGTGGCTCATCCGTAGCGCCCTCTTTTCCATTCTTAAATTTTCGGCACCATTCCTTCGTAGTTGTGTACGGAATACATGCATTTCCTTACACTGCTTGCATTCGTGCATGAATCTGCAATGGCTGCACACCCTCAGCGCATAAAATCTGTAGGACCGCATGCTGATCAAACTTGGATGGATTTTCAACGATAAGCGCCATTTCAAAATCGAAGTTTTAAAAGTCAGAATCAAATTCTAACGCCAGAAACTTATTAATGTTTTGCTTACAAACACTACTAACATTAACAAAAGATATTTAAATTATTGTGTTTGTTTTCAGGCTAAGTTGATCAAAAATTGATTTCAGTTGAACAAGCCTCGTACGACCGGTCGTGCTTCAGAGGGCACTTAAAACTATCGGTCCCGGTGGTCAGAAGAATACCTTTGCCACTTTTGTCACTTTTCTGCTCTGTTCGACCGACGGGCATATACACAGAAGAAGAAGACTTACCGTTACATGCCAGATTAATTGGTGAATAGTACGTCAACTTGATATGTAATGGCAACAAATCTAAGCCCCAGTAGATAAAACCAGACTAAACCGTCTCACACAACAGCTGAGAAGAAATATACAAGAAATAAAAAACTAATCGGTAAATACCTATCTATCAAGGTGGACAAAATTTAATATAAAACAGAAAAACAATAAATTTCTGAAAAATTCATTAATAGGTTGCTTGTTGGTATGTCACCATTTTGATAGAAACTAGTTAGAAATAGAGACCCTCGCGCCATCTGTTAAAAGTCATAAGAACTACACCACTATTAATATATGTGCACCATTACCGAATATTTACTAACGGCTGGTGTAAACGGCATAAAACCTGTCAATTAACCTACGTTGACATGTGAGTCAAAATTGGTTTTTCATGATATGACACATCAGTGATAATGTCATCATTATGGGATCCTCATTAGTAGGGGGCAAGGGTGAGGCAGCTGCCCCTCCTCACAAGGTGGAAAAAATTTAAAATGAAACAGAAAAGATAAAAACAACAAATTTCTGAAAGATTGATTAATGGGTTGCTTCTTGTTATGTCAACATTTTGAAAGAAACTAATTACGAAATGGAGACCCTCGCGCCATCTGTCAAAAGTCATAAGAACTACAACCTGTACGTGTATTATGCACGCACAGGTTGTAGTTGTTATGCGGAGAACGTCACAACTGACGGTTTGAAAGAAGCAGACGACATTGCAAAACATTTGAATGTTAATATAACCGCCATTCGCGTTGCTGGCCGACAAATGCATAGAAGCGACCCTCCAGCCGGAAATCCATCCTAATTTTGGAGGTCTCTAATAATGCCCTACTTGGATTCCATTACATCATCTTTAGAAGTCAGATTTTCTACAGACAAATCGCCTGCATTTTCATTGACACATTTCCATCCGAGTACCATGAGAGATGTTGCATCTTGTGCAACTTTTTACAATTTGGAAGACGTCGAATGAGAAGGTGAATTGTGGTGCAAAATGTGGAATGAAGTAAAAGAAGCGCCAGATATCATCGAGGTTTTAAAAAAGAGCGAATTGTTTTTTCCAACTATTAGAAAGGCGCTACTGATTTTGCTTTCACAGCCCTACGCAACAAGCACTACAGAGCGTTCAATCAGATCCCTTCGCCGAATTAAAACACGGCTTAGAAGCACTATTGGTGAAAATAGGTTAAATAGGTTAACCACGCTAAGCCTTCATCATCAATCGTCAACAATTAGTGGAAGCTGTATTTAGAAAATTTGCAACTAATCCTCGCAAACTACTGTTCAAAAATTAATTTTATTAATAAATAGGGTTTTTCTTCTGTAATTCTGCATTATTGCATGCCCCCTCCCCCCCATGGACCCCCTTCCCACACGAAAGAATTTGGATTCAGAAAGCTACCACCAATTCCGTTTTGAGCTGGATACGCCCTTGCAGGAATATAGGGATTAAAATCGTGACAGAAGAAATAAAAAACTTTGCCCGAAAATATGAGACCAGGCTTCATCGCCACATAATCGTCGACGTAATCCAACTTCGTGACAATACAAATCTTGTGAGAAGACTCAAGAGGACCAAACCATTTTAGCTAGTTTAAGGAGACGGAAAAAGCAAAAGTAAAGTGTTAACACATAAAACAAGTGTTGCAAGATAGAACTCAGAGAACACCAATGGGTGAATTCTTAGCATAACCATGTAGTTAATTTAAGTTAAATAAAAATTGCTGGTTAGTTTTTTAGGCTAGTTGCGATGTATGGCTGGATGAGAACCAACCCTGCCAAAACAATTACAATCTACAATATTCCTGCCCTCGCTGCAACAGCTTTCATGAACCCCAAAAATTATTACTTCTGGTTTTACGAAACTCGGCATTTATCAATTGAACCGATTGGCTTTTAGAAAGGAAGATTTTCTTTGCAATTATGTCACTGATAGACCTGACCCAGCCGTAATCTCCACACCTTCAACTTCCACGTCTACACTGACCATTCATGACCCACCACAAACACCCGAGGCTAATGAACTTAATCCAACGATCATCTCAACACCAACCTTGTCTACACCAACAACTCATAGCCCATCACGGACTCCTGAGGTAAATGCAACCCCAGAAACTGTAAGACCGTTACCAAAAGTCAGTCATCTGCAAAAAGAAACAAAAAGAAAGAGACTTAAAGACCAATCCCGAATTTACACAAATACGCGTGAAAAAAAAACAAACTAAAAGAACTTAGCTGTATGAAAAAAGTAAATGTTAATAAAAATATATGCAAAAAGCTCAAAAACAGTGATAAATCCCGTGACCAGAACGTAAATTATAGCTCATTAAGTTCTGAAAGTAGCGATGAAGCTCTCAATTATCTTCAGATTGAGATGATAATGGAAGAGATGTAGACGTACCTGAACCTACTATTCTATGTGACAGTGACGTGATTAGTTGCCGAGATTTTATTTTGGTTAAATTTGAAGCCAAAAAGAAAACGATTTGTTACGTTGGAGAAGTGATGGATGAGTAAGACGTAAATGATTATGAAGTTAAGTTTATAAGGAAGAAACGAGGAAATTTTGTTTTCGCAGCCATAGATGATGTTGCTACCGTACAACGGAACGATATTATTAGCAAATTACCTCCTCCAAATGTTATCGAAGCTACCAAATGTCTATCTGGCTACATTAGCTTTGATATTGACTTTTCAATGTATGATGTTCTTTAAAATTGTTAATATTAAGTATTAATAATTAATATACTTATTGTTCAGAACCGCTATTATTTTTATATTCAATATTATGTTTGTTTAAGTTCGTGGTTTTTCAATAAATTCACCCTGTCCACAATGACCCCGTATCATTTATTCTTATGTCCACATTAACCCCTATTATAAGGCTAGTGTAGACAAAAATTACTTTTGTTTTTTAATTCTGTAATTTTTATTATTGAACAATGAACTGAATATTTCTATTGTACAATTGAAGTAAACACATTAAATAATACACTCTTACAAGTTTTAGATTTTTTGGGAGTTTATTTATCTTTTTGAGGCTATTTATATGAAAGTTGTCCACATTAGCCGCGGTCTCTCCTAAGACCCCATTAAAAAAACTTGATATGTAAACCACGTGCTAGAATTGACAAGGACCGTTGAAGAAAAGCTAAATACTAAAGTGTGACTGCTTCACGCCAAAATCTCGCACAAGTAAAAAATTTCAGCTGCTGCCACTGAATGTGACTTTTCCAAGTCTTCGCTTTCAACCACTCTTTAATCCTAACCTAGCCCTTAGTAATTTTTACATATTTATAAAATTAAAGTATTGAAAGACATTTATGGTGTAGCAACTACTAAATAATTCTAAAGTGGAAGTAGTAGAGTATTTTGTGTAGCTTAAAAAATAATAATTTTACAGATTTAAAATCGTTGTAATCTCACTACGAGAAGTGTACAAGAATAATGAAGATTGCTTTTATAAATAAGAAAAAATTGTTACGTTGTTGTCCTTCTGGGTCGATCAATCTCTCCTTGTATTATAATAATTATTAAATATGGCTATATTCAGAAATGTGCATTTAGATAAGCTTCCTGTAACAAATTTTGAAAATTTTATTACTAACATTAGTGATAGAAAAGAGAAGACCAACTTCAAAAGGCGATAACTTTGTAATGTAGCAATTTCAGACCCATGCTCTACGATATTTTAGTTCACCATCTCTAATTCACCCTAAGACAATGTGGATGTTAAGTATCGAATGTCCGATGTCTAAAGATTATGCAACAACTGAATTTTCATGATTTCGAAGCAATCAGTAAACTGCTGCTAATTCAGGGTGTAATTAAATAATTTCAGTAACTACATAACCAATCCTACATAAACATTAAATCTCGTATCTCATAACCTTGCTTGTTAATTCGTTTTATTATACAAAATTTGTGTAAACACGCGGTGTCTGCAAATTTCAATTGCAAATTATGAGAAAACATTGCATCTGAATTTTAGCTTTCTCAGATTACCTAAAATAAAACGACTACGAAAATATCGAATAAAATTCATTTTCCTATGAGAATTATGTTAAGGAAATTTAGAGTACGTTCTACATTATCCATTACAACAGTATCAGATTTTAAAAATTTTGTAAATAAAGGAAGGAGTCGAAAAACAAAAATCGATTTTTTTTCGTTTTTTTGCCCATATTTACGAAACAAAAGCAGCTACTTCAATTTTCATTCCAGGTTATTAATAATTATAAAATTCCGCAACTTTGCCGCAATTTAAACGAATCTCTATCTCTTATAATAAGCGAGATCCCAATGGTGCCGGTCGAATTTGAATAACCCTGTATAGAAGGTGTAACTAAAATAGTTTCCCAAGGCTGTAACTCCGTAACAAAGCATTTTCGGATCCAGTTTTATATAAACTTTTTTCTTGTTTTGTAGTAGAAAACTCGCCCCCAAAGTTTGGAGAAGTGTATTAGTTACACCCTGTATATACTTAATATTTGTGAAAATATGCAGTTTCCAATAAATGTGGCGGGACAATTCACTTGTGGTGTACTTTCGAAGGCAGCTAGAGCATTTGTATTGTACTTCTGTATCAATTGTTAGTGATTGTTCATAAGTTATAACTTACTCTAGCAAAATAGAATTATATTATTTCAAAAGAATATCTACACCAAAATGTTGATTTAAGTATACTAACACAGACTATGTTTACCGCTGATTTCAAATATGCAAAAATGTACAGGGTGCTCCATTTAAACAATAAATGTTATATGCAAGCGGGCGTTCAAAATTGACATACGGGATTTTTCAGTTTTCGTTTTTGTAGCATAAAAATGTTTAGTACTCTCCCATAAAGCATAAAATTCAACATATATTTATTCGATGATGTTAGCAGTAAAAAATACACAATAATATCGTTGTGTTAAAATTTTTAATATTGTTAATGATTTGTAGAGCTGCGCCTTATAACAAGTCATTTTTGATTTAATTGTAAGAGGTATATCTTTAAGTAGAAGAGAAAAAAACATGTAAAAGTGAATAGATATAAAAATATTTATGTACAAATACAGGGTATCCCAACAAAAACAGTTTGCCCTAATAACTATGTAATTAAACAAATTTAAAAACAATCGGCAAGACAGGTCAACAATAATTAAAAGGGGGACATCATTTACTATGTAAGTCATCTACTCTACTTCATTTCCCTAGCTCCCACAACCACCAACATTTTAACTGACAAGGAGTGTCGAGTCATTTGATAGATTTTGCACGATCTAAAAATAGTTTACAATTGGGTCGATTCGTTTTTGAGAAATAGAATTTAGAAGTTTCGGAAGCGCACGTGAAATTGAGTACATACAATAGTACAATCGATTTACAAAACAATTTCGTACATAATTAATAATGTCGAGGGTTAATAACCAACAATCCTGACTAATTTTGGCTTCTAATTCTTCTCAAAAATCAGGTTGGGCAGCATAGATCTTAGTTTTTAGGTGGGATGAAGTAGGGTAGATCACTTAGTATATGGTAAGAGATGTCCCCTTTTAAACTATTGGTGACCTGTGTTGGGACATCCTGTATATAAGGTTTTTACAGTCTTTGTCATCTTACATTCTTAGTGGAAATAAATAATTGTACCACATAATTTGCTATTATAATGTTTGTGACATTTGGTAGAGAATCAAAACACCATTTTATATAGGATTGATTGGAGACGATGGTTAAAGTAAATAAACTTTGAAAAACCCCTTACCACCACGATATTTAGAACACTTAAATACGTATTCCGGCAACTAAGCTGCCATCGTCAGTAGGAATTTGAACTAACTAAAGTAACTTGACTGAAGAATACTTCTGGAGATAAGTTCTTCACCAAGCCAACAATTGAAGTCCAACTGGACTTCAAGTTCCTACTGAAGATGGCAGTTAGTTAGTTGCCGAAATACGTATTTAGGTGTTCTAAATATTGTGGTGCTAAGGGGTTCTCCAAAGTTTATAAAAAGTAGATTAACTTTACCGTATTTTTGCACTACTTTTGGCAATTTTTGATCACACGTTTTTGTGACTTCCTTGATAATTTTCTCATCTTATTGCAATCTCGTATATATTATCTACTAGCTATTAAAACCGCAAGTGAAAAGGTCACTTACTAACGTAGCTACAGTGACAATAGAAAAACTTATTTTAAGTCACTTTAGTAGACCCTTAATGTAAATTACGAACTGAACGTGATAGTTTCATTCGGCTACAACGAATAGTGCCTACTTGCTTAATTGAATTTTAGACCTTTATTAAGAAAATTTTCTAAACGCTTTCCGATCTTGTCAAGTGGAATTTAGTGCTTCGGTTTGGATGCCACCATTGGAAGGTGGATACATTAGGGGAGATTTATTTACGTATAAATGTTGCATAGATTTATTGTATCATTTGTTTCAATATTTCCGCATTCTCGATATAAATTTATCTAACTTAACCAGATTGTTTTCTGAATCAGAAACTCCAGCTTCTAATATATTTTCAGTAATATCACCGAGGAGAAAAGCGAGTTTCGCCGCTGGAGGGCTTTGCTTATCTACGTTTGAATGTATCAATTTAATAAGAGTATTGACGCGATTTCCTAACCTCAAAGAAATAACCCCTTGTTGTATTTGGTACGGTGGCATGGTAGAAAATAAATAAGTATGATCCACACGAAAATCTAGATATTTTTTAAATGAATTTCGTTTAGTGGAAGTTGCATTTATAATTTAGTAATTTAAAATATCAAGGTTCAACAAAAGCAAGGTTGTTGGAAGAGCATCATAAAGATTTTATGTTCGAGAAAGTGCTGATTCTCTGCCAGACAAGAATAATTTATTTATCTTTGCATACGCACGCAATTTGAAAAATTCTTCCATTTGTGGGTGTATGTCTACTTGAAGAACCTCTTCTGAAATCCGTTATCTTGAAGTATGTGGATGTTCGACGTCTACCGAACATTAAAGCAAAATCGCCCCTGTTGCACTTAGAGCTACTATAACCTGTCGTACTCGTAATCCCGAGGCTGTAAACATTAACTAATCCCAATAGGCCTGAAACTTTCAGCAAGATCTAAAGGGGATACTTCAGCGCGTTCGTGATCCTGCAAATAATTCTGAAATGCGTGATGTCTAGTCGTAAGCGGAGGGTGCAACATTATTCAAATTCTCAACCGGCCACCTTTTTCTTGTGGCAGGTGTCGCATCAGATAACAGGTTGATAACTATATATTATCAGACGCTGTATAAAAGTATCCGGAGTTATCCTTCATACGTTTTACGGCTTAGCTCCTGGATATTGTAAGTTTATGAAGATATAAAATGGAGCCGTCAGGAAACTACCGTTTATCGCCAGGATAGCAAACATATTGTTGTAAAAAACGTTATTACTAAGAAGATACACGAATAAGGGAAATATTATCTATTGTGTCATAAAACTGCAATGTGATGAAAGGTATCCTTTTTATAGTTGTGCTTATAGCTTGCGAGTAACTGGAACAAATTAAGATTGAAACTGCGTTGCGGACTGTAAAAATGAACAAAGAACTTCTCCATTTGCCTATAATACTTTTTTTAAAAGCATATTTATATAAAGACCTTACCAGATTACAATATTCAAACGTTCTGAGAACTTGTAAGTATGTTTTACAATTTTACTTGAAAAATAAACGCTGAAAAACACACTCAATTTGAACGTTCAAATATAATATCTTAGTGACCTGACCAATCGTCTTACCGTTATTCTTTTGAAACACAATAATCTGTGAAGTTGATGAAAAATATTTACTACCAAAGCACATGCAAAGGATGTATTGGCACTGTTAAAATATTTTGGGGAAAACCGGAAGTAATTTTGAAATTTCAAATAAAACTGTCTGTAAGATGTATCAAAAAGTTTTCAAATAATTTTTTTACAATGCCTATCCAACGATACCAACCGTGACATATACTTCTATTTGAAATTTCAAAACTGCTTGGGGTTTTCCTACTTCCGGATTCTCCCGGAAAATTCTAGCAGTGCCAATAAATTCTTTACATATCCTTCGGTAGTAAATATTCTTTCATCAACTCCACAGGTCATCGTGAATCAAAAGAAAAAAATGATAATAAAATGTGATGGATATTATTATTACAAAATATAAAGTATTAAGAATAAGCATTTTTAGATTGACATTATAAGCATTTCATCTCTCAAAATGCACTAAAATAATACTTGCAGTATCTTACTACAACGAGCACAAGCAACACAATATACAGGGTGTTTCATGAAATTAAAGTATCGCAAGGGCGATTGGGCAAATATGGTGAAAAGCAACAAAGTCTCTATTGAACATGGTAAAAGTTAAGAACCCAAAAATGTAGCTCGACAATGGATTTCACATTCCTTAAGTACATATCCTACATCTCAACACTATTAAAAAGTGTAGGGCGTAGACCTTGGGTTTTCAAATATAAACTTAAGTTTATTAAAATTTCAAACTCCTAATGAAATTTTCAATTTGGTAGAAATACTAGTATTTTATAATAATTGTCGATTTCCACTATACACTTTTTATATGTAAGAAACTAAAATGTTGGGGAAAATGATGTAATTTTCTTCCGTAAGACCCTTATTGGGAGTTTTATTCAATCAAAAAGTTATAACTGGGCTTTATATTATCTAGTTTGTTCAGAACATGAAGCCTTAAATATATATTACAGAAAATAAATTTGGGAATTTACATTCATTATTGGACAGAAAAAACCTTCTCTGGAATTTCTGTTGTTCGGATTCGACGTTAAAGTGTAGGTCCCCGTGTTTCTACCTGAGCGCTGAGGAGAAACAAGTGGGAGAGAAGAGACCGTTGCCTAGCAGTGGGACGAAAAGATGATGATGATGATGATTGGACAGAAGCACAGACTATTTTATATAATAACACAGTCCGTGGTTTTTGAAACTAAAATGCGCAACTAACCTCTAATTGACTTTGGAAAAGAGGAGAGATCCATTTTACAACACGCGGTTAGTGGTTGCTCTTAATGAGAATATTGAAGTAATTTTAAATGTCTTATGTTTTAGCTCAACTTGTTTAGTTTAAAGAGGACAAAGTTGGGCGTAAAACAGAAGCGGCCAGTTGATAAATAAAAGTAATATGGGCTATTCTTCTACTCATTCGTAATCTATACCGTGGCCTGAGAACTTTTGTAACTAACTTTTTATTAAACAGATATCATCCAGTATTTTAAAAAATTAAAAGAAGAAAACAAATTGCGTTTGAAGAAATCATGAAATATTTTTAACACTTCATTTGAGTCATATCAAAACGCAATTCTCAGTTCATACAAATATTTTAGCTAATTAGTTTTTGAGAATGTTTTTAAAAGCACCAGGCTATTATCTACAGAAATGAAATGGAATCTACTCTTTTCTAAAAAGGCATCCTCGAAACCTTTAAGGACTGTTGCTGCAGATTGTTTTGCTTAAAGGCTTTTAGCTTTTTTCTCTGAAATCCTTTTACGTGTTGCTTTTCCCCGAACTCGTAAAAACAGAGATTGCATTGTGTGCATGGGATACTGGCAGCTGCACATAGCAGATCAAATAGGAAAACGTACGAGTTCCAGTACATCGTACTGCCGCAGAGGCAAACGGTAAAATAGATACAATAGACACTAATATAAACGGCAAGTGGAAAAATAAACCATGTTTCTGTTTTATCTAATATCTATTTATTTGAAAATGTATCATAAATAAGGCGCTAAACTGACTATTAATAATATTATAATTATAATAATATTATAACTGCTATTGTGCTAATACAGTCGCTTATAGCGCATCGTAAATGTCTTGCTATGTATACGCACAGTGTAGTACTTAAATTCGGATAAGTCTAATTCCCTGTTTCAATCTTTCTACATATTTTTTTAACTAGCTTTACTTATTTTATTTGCAAATCAACTATTTTTAATTCCAATACACAAAACTATAATTTTTAATAAATGACAACTTAATAGATTGTGCTTTGTGCCGAAGTGGTGTTAGACAAGGCTAATCTGGTATTTGACTTTGGCTGACAAGATGCGGCCTAATGCGTCCTTCCGATTAAAGTCGTCTACTTGACACCGGAATCCCTGCTTTACTATTCTGCTGACTAGCATTTCTTTCGTATTGGGAATATGCTGCACTAAATTATAGAGGATATGGATACTTCGCCCAAAGTCCATAAACGCAATGCTATATTCTGCCTACAACGCCAACTAGAGGGACACAACGACTAACGCAACCACATTGCCCAATTCTAAATTTGTCCTCGAAGCCCACTATGTCCACAACACCCAAAGTTAGGACAGGGACAGAATGACCAACGCGACCGCATCGTCCAAGAGGAAATGTGTCCACAAGTCCCACTATACCCCCAACGTTCAAAGTTATCGCAAAAAATGAGAATTCTGGATATTTTATTAGTGAATATCACCTTAGATTCATTTTATAGCAGTGACGGTAACTCTAGGATCTAGGTTAATAAATAAATCATGCCGCTACAGGTTTTTTTTATGTGTATAGAAGCCCCCAAAATATTTTCTTTATTATGTGATCAACTGAAACCTAATTGTTATAAGTGAAGGTTTTATGGATAAGGCATTTTATATTGTATTGCATTTCGATTGAGCGAAATCTAGGACAGGGTTTTCCAAGCATCTCTTGGCCATAATTTAGCTCATTATACAACCTAACTATGAATTTTGCCTATCTGAGCTGGTACTATCCACAGCAGTGATTTTTAACGTATCGGCTTTACTTCTTATCCGACAGAAGACCCACCTTTGAGTGTTGTGTGTATTTAGGACAGTTTTGCAATTTATAGGTAATGTGGTAGTGTTGGGGGTTGTGTCCCTCACAAATCGTTAAATATTAGAAGAATCGTACATACATCAAAGTAAATAAGCAATGAACCGAGCTTAACCGAAGGAAAATTTACAGTAAGTTTAAATTGGGCGATGTGGTCACGTTGAGCGTTCTGCCCCTGCCCAAACTTTGGCGTCATGGGCATTTCGGGCTTTGTGGTTATATTATATTTAGGCGATGTGGTCGCGTTGTATTCCTCTAATAACTTTGAGCGTTGTGGGCAGAATATATCGTTTGGTGTTATAGACTTTGGGCGAAGTGTCGTTGACTTAATTATAGGGCGAAATAACACAAAAGTGAGAATACTTTTCATAATTTTACAGCGTCAAAATTTTGAGGCTTATGTTTAGTCACCCCGGGTATGTATGTAACTGTTTTTAAAGCGGGCAGCAGACGCTGCAAGTTTATTTCTTTCTAAGAAGTGAAATCCACACTACTCCCCCCCCCCCTTACTATCTGGTCAGCTGAGCATAATATTTGTTTTGCAATAGGGACCGAGTCTGCACGTTTTCGTGTTAGTGCGTAGCCGTGCTTAACCTGCCTGATCTATGGAGTTAGTAAAATCTTCTTACTTTTCTAGAGGGACTGTAATATGAGCAGTATCATTAATTTCATCCTGTAGTGGCAAATGGCGACCGAGACCCAGTACCGGTCACAGGGAATATGAAAAAGTTTTGGACCCCCTAATTCGATTCGAATCAGGAAACTTTTGGACTATTACATTCAAAGCCTGACTCTTTTACCACCAAGCCATCCCAGCCTTCAGTCCTGTCAATATTGTATATAAAAATGCACCTTAAGGATCGTAAAACAAATACCTGGACCCGGACGAAAACAAAAATAAAGAATGTTGTCGAAGCAGTAGTCGAGCTGAAATGAAACTGCGCGGGTCAAATGGCAAGATACAAGGAAGAAAGATAGACCAACATGATTTTGAAATGGCGACAATACATGGGAAAGAGAACTGAAAGAGGACCACGCGTGCGGTGAACAGGCAACTTAAAGAAATCGGCTGGATTTACCTGATTTAGGGGCGCATAAAATAGAAAAAAGTGGCTTCAAATGAGAAAGGCCGTCGTCCGTTCACCTTGTTTGTGGCTGTCCGATACTTCTTCTTTGAGCTCTTGAGTCCATCGGTTATCTGGCGTTCTGGCAATATGGCCTGCCCAATTCCATCCTTGTTTACAGAGTATATATATGTATATATACAGGGTGTCTCAGAAAGAATGGGCCAGCGTTTAGTCATACATTCTTTAGGTTAAAATAAAACGATTAAAGTTAATATACCTACGTAGAAGGTCCTTCCTTCAGAAGTTATAGGGCCTTAAAGTTCAATTTTTTATTTTTTCTTTTTATTTTAATTTCCACGAATCTAAAGATATTTCTTTCAAATTTGGTACACATACTTATAGTTATGTAGTACAGTCTGCTGATTATGGGTAATTAAAAGAACATTGAATTAATTAACGGTGTTAAAAAAAGAAGTAGAAGAAAAATAAGATGTTAAAGACGAAGGCTTTGGAAGATGTAAGGAGCGAGCAAGAGCCAGTGTTAGCCATACAGAAATAAAAGAGAAATGCATTTTTCTAGCGATACATATTTTTGGAGAAAATTGATTTCCATGAAGTTTTCCAGCACAAGAACTCAAAGAAGTTTTCGCTGCTTACTATTACAACAAACTTGTTGCTGTATGTATGAGGTTAAATTAATTTCCAATTAAAACTTTGCAGTTCTGTTTGAGTGTATCTACTGCATTGGTTGCTAGATATAGCAAAGGTTTATTACATTTAACGTTAATCAAGCACTGTGTTTCTTGAATATAAGTACGTGGTTCAGTAATATAGGTACTGCATACGCCACACGAAATTAGAATGAATATTCCTATATCTGTATGTATCCTCGCTCCGTTGTATGTTATATTCTCATGCTCTGCATGCATAACATACTCCACAAATTGCTTCATTACTTACAACAGCATACGTTTGAAGCAGCATTGTTTTAATCAACCCCCGAAATCTACTTGTGAGTTTAGTGAGAGGTTTGACTATTCCTACATAATTTGCGCGCAGTTTTCATATTCTTCCTCGCGTTTACATTTACATTGTACTGTATTATAATTAATTTTATTATATCTAAATATAACGTACATAGATATTTCAGTTACAGAAATCAATTTCAAGGGCGATGGATATGTAGGTCTAGTTGAAATTTCCTTTTTGTTTTATTCATTTCCGTTAGCGCTTCTCGTATTATCCAGAATTCTATATACATATTTTTCGACCCCATAGGCATAAACAATTCTACGAAGCTGCTACTCATGCATCCGGAGTTGAAGAGGACCGTACAGAATATAAAATTTTGTTGACACATAGTTTTAATGCAGTTTTTATTTTTTAGGAATTCAAGACTTGTTATATTTAATCTATAACCTGAAATATATTTTTTAGGTGTTTTAAAAGGGTAGTTAAGTATTGATTAGGAGTTTACGCAAATGTTACTAATTCTGTTTATTATGTGTTACTTGTATAGTGTATAGTGAAGCCTTTAAAGCACGTGCGATGAGTTTAAGAGCACGACGCGAAGCGGACTGCTTTTAAAGTCGCTAGTGTTTTAAATGGTCAATTACACACGTGTGTCATACGCTAATTTTTATTATTCCTACATCATTATCTGAAAAATAGAGCTGAAAAGCAGCACATTATGCTGTTTATGTTACTATGTGGATTCAATGTTTTTGAAATTTGATTTTCGTGATCAGTTTTATTTTCGTTCTCACTGTATAAATAAAGAAGTTGCTGATGTTATTGTTACTTAGCAACTTTAAAGCGTGGGCGTGCTTTAATGTTGCACGTTGTTTGTTAAACAAGGATTGTGATCCAGGTATAATAACAAAACACCTAATTACATTTATTAAAGCTTTCAATTGCAACACCTTGTATTTTAAAAGAGAAAGACTGTTAACCGCAGAGAGCAGGAAAACGTTTCTAATATAAATCAATTGTTAATATTGAGGCTACATCAACAATTACGTGAAACTTTGAATTATTTGCTTTTGTTAAAATTTGTGTAAATTTACAAAGTTAGTTAAAATTTAGAAGCTCTACATTTCAAAATCATTTACCAAATAAATTCCACGAATAGAATCGTTACTACAAGTGTTTTCATGGAAATTATTTGGCAACGAAATGTATTACCCACTTAGAATACTAAAATACAGTCACAATTTTGCCGAAAGATAAGTACTAGTAAAATATGTTTTGAATCACATTAACTTTTAAATTAATATAAATAAATGGTGAAAACTTTTAATTCTTCCGCTGTTGTTAAAGGTGTCAAAATAATAGTGCCCTAATCGCTCTTCCATAAAAATTGAATTTCAAATTTCATAAGCCTACGTAATTAAATTCCATTTAAAAAATTTGGCAACACGTGCTTTCTGAAGAGTTGATAGTTCAACAAACCTGAATTTTTACACAATGTTACTCTGAAATATTATAATTAAAAATATCTAATATAATCGGAAGTAATATCAGTTTCTAATTTTTTAATAGATAACTAAGATATTAGTGTGTATTATTAATGCACGTAAAAATAGCTCTACAATGATGCATATTTTTACTACAGAAACAAGCAGTTAACTTAAATGTTTAGAATATTCGTACAAGCTCTCCGAGAAAAGCTTTGCCAAGAAATGACACTCGATTTAGCCAGCCTTTTCGACTTTCATCAAAAGCGTTTTTTCGACAAGTAGATTTTTGAAAAATGTTTTAAATGTATCTCATTTTCATAGTTCTCATAATTTTTGTTCACGCTACTGTTTTATTATATATGATTACCGTTTTTTTTTTATTTTTTTACTAAACGGGCGCTAATATATGCATGATATATGATTAATTTTGTAGTTAGATAGTTATACGAAATCATTCAATTTGCATATTATATCATCCCAGTTTCTAAATTTCATATTAACGTTTACAAAATAATGCTCCCAAAGAAATATGTCTAATTTTAGCTTCTACATTTCTTGCAGAAGCTCATTGTGTCGATATATTTTATGTATACAGGGTGTCGCTTAAGTTGAGATAGAATACCTCATAGCGTTGTTCAGCAGTGCTTACTGAACATAAAATAGCTCAAATATTTATTTGCCGCGGGCTGGTTTTTTCACACAAGCTTCTTGAAGTTTCAAATTCGAATGCTGCTTATCTTTAACAACTAAACTAAACTAATAAATATTATTGATGAAAGTAGTTATTTGTCAATAAACTTAGGATATTAACAATACAAATTACTTCTGCACAACTTCAAACTGCAATTTTTTGATCCTAAGATTTTGTTGAAAACACGATATTTAAATGTGGCTGACTAACAAGACTGATAGTAATTTCTATTATATTTGACACTGTTGTTTAGAATTTTACTGTTGTCAAACGTATTTTTTGTTCTTTTTTGTAAATTCCGTTACAAATTTGCTGAGCACACTGACACAGTTTGGATTCTTGGAGAAGTTGGTGGTAATTGTAGTGCAGCGGCAAAGCGATATGTTGAACGCTATCCAAATAGAGGATATCCAAACCACACAGTTATTAACCTGATCTAACGCCCTTAGATATTTATTTATGGGGTTATCTGAAGGATTTGGTATATCTCACACCAGTGAACAATGTGGACGATTTAACAAATCATATCAACCAAGCGGCTGCAAATTTAAGCAAACACATGCTCCATCGAGTACAAAGCTCAATTGCAGAGAGATGTGCAAAATGTCATAATGTTGGTGATGGTCATTTTGAATTAAAAGAAAATTTTAAATTCTGATTTGTTTCGGTCCGATATTTTTATTCTTTTTGTTCATAAGTAATTTTATGTGTTTATGTACTGAAAAGGATTTAGCTGTGGATTACGCTTATTGGGAACACTACATTAAAAAATTTGCCGGTAACTCTACCTCATGGTGGTGTGGAAATGAGTTGTTTCATAGTTGATTTGTGTTATTAAAATCGTTGACTGGTCTAGATAATAATAATTATCTAATCAATATTTTTTAATAATTTTCGACAGTAACGGCAAAAATATTTTCCGTAGAGCATACGGCAAGCATATTACACAGATGCCAAGTTTCCACTTCTTTTCGTTCTTGCTATGAAGAAACTATCCTGCCTTAAAACAAATATTTTAGCTATTTTATATTTAGTATGTACTGTTGAACAGCGTTTTATCGCGAGTTATGGGACACCCTGTATACTTACAGCGGTATAGTGTAGGATAGTAGAACTTAAATAAAAACAAATTTTTATTATGAAGTAAAATTCATGCAATTAATAATTTTAGTGACTCTATTTTCAAAAAGATATTTGTTTTAGATTTCTTATGTTAATTTGAGCTGCCGCTTCATAAAATAGTTTAACAAAATGTTTTAAAAACAGTTTTAAGAACCTCCCTTAACCCGCAATTTTTTATTAGTCTTATTTGGTTTATAACTGCGTTTAAATAATATTTTTAAAATCCATGTACTGTGTACAAAAACTACTTCATAAGTGCAGTTGGATATACGAATTAAATATATGTGTGATATTAATTCATTTAAAACCTTCCATAGTAATTCCGATATTTGCTAGTTGCAATAATAGACTAGTGTGGTGATAGCTCAGTCGGCAAAGCGCTCGCTTTCTGAGCAAAACGTGAGCTATAACTAGGATTCTTGTGTTGCAATCTACTACACACAATAAAATTCCCCAATCCCATTGGCAACTGTGGGGGTCTTGATACCAAAATCTTCTTCTGGAATTCCGCCGGATTCGACGTTAAACTATAGGTCTCCCGTGTATCTATTTTAAGTAGGAATAGAAGCACTACTTTATGGTTGCTTTATCCGAGAATTTGATCGTTAAAATCGTAATTGTCAGGAAAGCGTCTTAATTTATTCATTATGTAATATTAATCCGTATCGGAGAGTGCGTTTTGTGAGTGACAAAGCACTAAATTAGTAATTCTTAAAAATTCATAAAAGGCGGAAGGAACTAGTTTTATTAGTGAATAAAAATATTTTATCAAGGAGTCATAAAGACGTTTGTTTTCGAATTGTATATTTTGGAAACGAGTCATTTTTAAGATTTTTTATTCCTAAAATTAAAAATCAATATTATAATATAACTTTTAGAACAAAATGCTATTTAATTTTAACATTTCTAAATTGTTTAAACATCTTTTTTTACCAAAGAGACTATTAAAAGTCTAGATTTCTTTAAAATTCAAATCAAATATTTCGATTGAAATCTGCAAAACGATTTTTTTTAGAAAATTTCTAAAATTTCCACACATCGATTAAAAAAGTTTCTTATTATAAAAATCATTCCGTTATATATGGCCGAAAGGTTTAAAACTGCTTTCGCATGAAGTTACTTTGTATTACTATTCAATATAATCGAAAAATTAACACTTAGTAATTTAGGAGTTTCAAAATTTTTTAGTATATGTATAATTTCACACATAACTTAATAAAATGCATTAAATTAGTAACCTTCAATCTTCTTGAATTTTCGTAAAAACTTCACTTGCCTGGAAGTTAAATTTCCCTTTCAAGATTGGAAGGTAAGAAGAAAAATAGGAACGTTATTAAGTTCAGTAAATATTTAATAAGTAGCTGCATGAAGCGATGCGTCTGAATTTAATAAAAGAATTCACTGCATGTATTCAGGAAATTCTGATGGTATAAAATATTTCCCAATAAAAATGGCAACTCATATTCGTCAATGTGATTACAAAAAAAACAAAGCTATTCCCCAAAGATATAATAAAAAAATCTTGCCTTTTAGAAGTTTCATTGTAAGATTGAACAGTTTCCACAGGATATTGCTTAGTCTGTGTTTGTAGTAAACCGGTATGCCATTGTGGAAGATATATGGTTAACAAGCTTTCAATTATAAAATAGCTACTATAAAAATTAAATATGAATTTATTTAATAATGTAAAGTGAATAGACTGAATACTAAGAATTTGAATAGTAAACATACGTTCCAGAAATTGTTTTATACTTCAGGATTGCTGAAATTCGCTTTTCACTGTTAAGAACTCGCATATTTTGTGCCTAACAATAATTAACAAAGATATTATCCATTTTATATTAACATATACAGTCGAAGTTCTGTATATCGAAGTGCCAACGAACCGTTAAAAAATGCGTTACATAGACAATTCGATATATGAAACAGTAAAATATTTAAGTTGTCAAAACTGCTTATTGCCTATATAACAATTATACTTTATACGTTTACCTATACAGTGTGTCCCAAACCATACCGGCAATATTTCAAAAATAAATTCCAGAAGTTATTTAGAGTCGAAAGTCCATATAAACATATGTCCTAAACGTAACCGTTAACGAGTTATTGTTAAATTTACAATTTATATGGCCAATTTTAGTTCAACGATTTCTGAAATACTGATTTAGTTGCCATGATCGCGTCTTTTGTTTCGTAACATTTGAACATCGTTTCTAACAAATTAATGTTTGTAACTTGTCAGTTTATTAGTGTGATACTGAAGTTATTGGCTTCTTCTTTGTATTCTTATTCCCATCGTAATTCACAACTGATTCACAATGCCAAAGTTATTTTGAAATGAAGAATATTAAGATATTCATTATGTTTACGGTCTGTGTGATGGAAATACTTTGGCAGCACAACAAGGATATCGTAGAAGATACCCCAGTAGAAGACATCGTCAGCTGAAGGAATATAGCACTTTCAATGCAAGACATGCAGTCGGCCAAGGAGTTGTCCATAGACCCATAAACGATGATGAACAAGTTCTTGATTTATTACACGAAGATCCGTCTTTAAGTGTGCGAAGAATTGCATTACGTACTGGAATATGTAGAAACCAGGTTTGGAGAATAATAAGAAGTGCTCGGTACATCCACATCATCATCAAAGAGTTCAAGCTTTAGGTAATGATTTTGAAGCTTGTTTAAGATTTAGTAATTGGGAACAAAATAATCAAAATCTACCGCATATTTTACGGACCGATGAAGTTTCTCTCACACGAGATGGTATCAATAATTATCATAATTTTCGTGAATGGGCTGCAGAAAATCCTCATTTAAGAAGACGTTTGCATTTTCAACATAGATTTAGTGTTAATATGATAGCTGGTATTCTTAATGATCGTCTGATTGGACCATTTGAACTACTACACCGTTTGAATGGTACGAATTACGAATATTTTCTAGAAAACTCTTTACCCTTATTACTGGAAGATGTGCCATTAAATATTAGATGTGCAATGTGGTATCAACACGACGGGGCACCAGCACATCAATGTCTTCGTGTTATATCTTGGCTTAACGCACATTTTCCGGGAATATGGATTGGGGTTAACGGTTAGATTTAGGACATATGTTTATATGGACTTTTAGACTCTAAATAAGTTCTGGAATTCATCTTTGAAATATTGCCGGTACGTTTTGGGATACCTTGTATATTATTTTTCAAATTTTTTCAAAATTGGCACCATATTTCTAAGTGTTCGGCGTGCGAATTGGAGGTTCTTATTTTTTCAAGACAAATTAAATGTATTAACGCTTTTAACAAACGACGATTTTAGCCGTCTAGTAATTGAATTTTTGAATTTTTTGCCCTAACTACACTAAACTGGCCTTCTGCAATCTAAACATGAAAATAGCTTCATATCTTTCATCTATATTCAAGACAGTGTGCAACAATAATTCAAGATAAATTCTGTTTTCATACGGTCCTCGTCAATCTCCAAATTGAATTGCTCTCGCAAGTCCCTATCGAAGCGCAAAAAATGGTTCCTGCGAATTTGACATGCATTCAGACAGACGTAATTTTTAGTATCATGGAACTGAGGCTATTGCTCTAATATTACAAAATAAAATTTCTGTAGATACAGCAACTAAAATTATTTCAGAATTACCATACATTTTTTGGGTTATTATTGATAGTACTCCATTAACGTACTATTTAATGATGTGAAGGTAGTGTCCTTCCTACTGATTTTTCAAAAGAATGCCCTAATAAACATTCGCAATAATCATCAATGCGCTGATGCTAATCTACACACAATAACACCATCCAGGCATTAACGAACATGTTTCTGTAATGTTTGGGGCGGCATTATTGATATTACTTCATTGGAACAATGTATTGCCGCCGATTGTGAATGGCCAAAACTGTAGAAAATTCTTAGACGAAAAGCTAGCAGTATTGCTGAAGGAAGTCTCATTACAAACGCGCCGTAAATTATAGTTCGAGCATGATTGGGCTCCTGCACATTTTAGTCTTACTGCACGAGAATGTTTGAACTCCAATCATTGGATTGGTAGAGTCGGACTAACTGCATGGTCTCCAAACTCCCCTGATTGCATGTGACTATTTCTTATTGGGACACTTAAAAAATGTTGTATAAATGTATACCAAACTCTAATTGAAAATGTATTCTGAGATCGCATGGTGCATGGTTTTCAAATGATTAACAATACTTCTGGTATTTTTCAACGTGTAAGGCAATCAATGATAAGTCGCTACATCTGTCCCTACCACTATTTCGTTGCCGTTTGTTCGCCACCGACTGCTCACTGAGCAAGGTGTTCGTCAAATAGTTGCTCGCAATCCGGTTGCTCGCAGTACTAAGTATAACTGCGCCAACGCAAGAAAACTAGTTTATATTTTGTTAGACACCTTCGTTCGTAAAATAATTTAGTACAGATTTCCGTTCATAATTAAAACTTTTACTTTCATTTACAAATACCATAGGTATAGGGACAGTATTATTTTTTAAATAAATTTCGATATTTTAAAGAAATATTGTTTATTAAAATTTTTGGTAACTTAAAATGCCATTTCTATATTAGTAAAGAAATTTTAAAGACGTTTTGAGAAGTTATTAATTATAATCTTTTTATATACAGTGTGATTATTTTATCTTGTACCAAGGAGACAGGCTACACCTCTCACATATGCATGAAATGCATAGTTAACTTTTTAGCTATAAATAATATTTTTTTACATTAAGAGTCCTTTGGACAGGTAGATGTCAACTACTCTTTTGTCAAAACTTCTGTAAAAAGTTGTTGATTTACATAGATTCTTGTAGTAATAACAATCAGTTTTCCATGGTAAAGGTAAGACAACGACAACAACTGTAGAAGCTAATGCGGCAGCCATCGAATAAGTGACTGGTAATCCCCATATAGGCCAATGAGCAATTGCAAGAACTGTAGGCTTTAGGTAAAGTTCAGTATTTAATATTTTAAAAGCAAACCGGTTTCATCCTTACAACGACACATTAGTGCAGCACTTTACTGAAGATGATTACCCATGTCGAGTGGATTTTTGCTAACTTTTAATAAACGAAATGCTACTGATCCATTGTTCTTAAAAAATATTCTATTTTCCGAGGGGGCAACGTTTAGTAACAATGGATGTGTAAATATAATAGATACAATTGCCATGTCTGTTCACAAGATAACCCACATTGAATTCGGCAAGAACACTTTCAAAGAATGTTTACTGTAAATGTGGGGTGTGGTATCGTTAACTTCACAACTTTATTGTTGATCCCCGCTTCTTCGAGGGCACTTTAAATGGGGAAATGTATTTACATGAAAAAAAAAAAAGATTTACCTCAACTTTTGGAAAACATTCCTCTGTATGTTAGACAACCACCACGATGAAACTTTTCATAACAGATTTTAATTGCAAGAGGTGCAATTCATCCTTGACCTCTATGTAGTTCGGACTTTCCTAAATTCCTTTTTATGAGGAAAAGTAACGAAATTCCCGTAGAAAATCAAGAAGATTTATGTGAAAGGATTATTGAATCATGTAGGTCAATCATCCTACATATGCTAACCCGTGTTAGAAATTTTTCTGCGGCGCATTGACTTATGTGAAAAGCAAGGTGGACGGCAGTTTTCACATTTATTACGTCACTGATTAGTGTTCTTCTTTCTATTTTTATTCAGTTTACTTTTCTTTTGACTTCGTTGTTGTGTAAACATATTTTTATGCTATCTTGGTTTTCTCTGTGTTTGTTTTGTTTAAATTATAAGAAATAAATATTGTAAATGTACCTACTGCTAAACTGAATCTTACTTATTAGTAAATAGTTTCGTTGTAGTTTCTTAGTAAATCCAACGTAACTGCTTCGATTTTTATTTATTTAAACAATGGAGAGTTTACTAAAATAGCTACGGAATACAGTCAGCTGTAATGTGTGTAGC
Source organism: Limonius californicus (assembly GCA_014611495.1). Lineage (NCBI taxonomy): Eukaryota > Metazoa > Arthropoda > Insecta > Coleoptera > Elateridae > Limonius > Limonius californicus. Next base: position 28,698 of record JABXWE010012526.1, read on the forward strand.
CTCCCTATCTATTACAAGTTAAAATAATCACTCAGTATATACAACATAAAAATCAGATAATCTTCTACTTAATTTTGTTAGCAAAAAAAGACAAGTATTACCCTATACGAATTCTAATACAACAATTGGAAACCCGGCTTTAACTATCAAGATTCCTTAGGGGATGTAAGATTTTGAGAATTACTAACAGCATATAAAAAATTCGTACATATATACTACATAGTATTTTATTTTAAAAATATATGCTGTCGAACATCTATCTGGTGAGCGATCGGCGTGGCGAGCAAATAGTGCCGAGTACAGAGACCCGCGAGCAAATAGCAGGCGAGCAAATGGTGGCGAACAAGTAGGCGTACACCGCTATAAGGCATGTATTTTTGTTTAAGACAGTTAGTTCGAGCACTTGATATAAATATCACTTTCTGATTTGTATTAATTAATATTAATAAACAATTTATTCCTTAAATTTTTGGTTTCCGATATTATTTGAATGTGAAGTGACCATAACCTTCTTAAAGAATAATTTCTGGACAATGTTTCTAAGAATTTTATTATTAATTTGAAGCGTACGTCCCTAAAGTTTGGCCAACTCATTCGGTTACACCCTGTTTATACATCACTAACTTCTTTATTGCAGAGGTACAAGATACGTTCACTCTAAAATGCTGACTTTATTCTAATTTAAAGTAGTTCAAATTACATACTACACGTAATAATTTGTTGACAACGTGCATGTTCTAAGAAGATTTTTCCAATTTTTCGAGAAGTTTAGTCTTCCAATTTCTGAAATAAGTGTAAAGCTTCTGCCCTCACATCTGGTTTCTCCACTTAACTTGTAAGTCGTTATTTAATGGTGATTTTAGTGTGAAATTTCTTACTGCACTGCTAAATAGATTTATTGAAATTGTGAAAACTGAATGTATATTCGTACAATTATTAACGACAAAGCAATGATGTAAACTTTTTTGGATACCACTTTTGATGTTAATTTAATAATTTTTTTAGTACTTTGTACCAATATTGTTTTGGGTAAGTTTATTTAAACAATTTTATAATATGTTTCTTTTTGAAAGTGTAAGTTTGTGTTTTATGTTTTTAGTCTGAAGATGGGTTATAGCTAACCCGAAAACGTTCATTACAATTGTATAAGTTCATTTATTAAATTTTGTGGGAATCGACATTGGTTTTTGTTATATTTATTATATTTAAAGCAATGAAGTCACACTAAATAATTGAATATGTAGACACAGTTTGCTCTGTTTGTACTTCACTGTGAGAATATGAAGATCTATTAAATCGTATAATTCGTATCTAAACTTAATCATATCTGATAGTTATAATGTGCTCAATACTCGGTATAAATTTTAATACATTCATGGTCAAACGATGCATTTAAAATGTAATAACAATTTTACTGGCTAAGAACTACTACGGAAGTGCTTCTTTTTTAATGTGGAAATTATGTTTTAAGTAATAACTTACAGTATTCAACAATGCCACACTATAGTATTCTCTGCAATAATTAACCACACCTTTTTCAAGAAGTGTTGGAAAATTTTCTCAAAGTCGTTGAACTTAAACGCATGCACGCATATCATAAATAACGACATCAACGTTGCTATATGCCAACGCATTTTCTCCTCCTAAAATATGCGAAAATCTACTCTCTGAAAGTAAATCTGGTTGGTGCAGCTAAGTACTTGATCTCTCGCCTGCTCGACTCATGATTCTCCGCAACCTTCTAGAGAATTGTGCGTCCAAATCACGCATCAAATTTGATTGAGCTTTAATGCCAGGTAAATTACTTCAGGTCTCGAGTTAATTAAGATGTGTTTTATTTACGTTGCAAATTTGATTACGTTATGCTATGGAAAATTAGATGATGTACGTTGTGCGTCGATACTTGGAGTTTCTCCAAAAACTCCTAAGATGATGAGGGTACAAGAGTTTGTTACGTTCTCGTCATACCCCCTGTGGAGAAATTCAATGCCGTGTGGGGTAGAGTTAATTTTGTACGTTAAAGAATTTTACCCAAGTAAAACGATTTTCTGCCTTTGAGTAGATAGACGTACCTTACGTATGTATACGTAGGTTGCAACCGGGGTTAGCATAGTTTAGTTTGATTTATGCCAACGTCAACAAAAGCTGGTTTAAACAAGCTAAAACTACTACTACTATACATACGAAAGTCATTTTGTTAAATACTCGTCTTAAATTGAGTATAATGTAGGATCTTAAGATTTTTTCCGTATTGTAATAAATATTGTGTTTATAATTTATTATAGACAACTATCGAACCAAGAATATTTGCTTACAAAATCCAGGCTGATATTTATTACCAAACAATTAAATTTTTGGTTTTAAATTCTAAGGGGCGCGACTATAGTGAAAATTCTCACATTCTCACTAACCAAAATCATTGTTATTGAACATAGATTTTAAATTAATAAAATTTTATAAATTTTCATATTCTTGCCCGCGAATTAAACCTCTTTTTCGTTGGCAACGTAGTGTTTGTTAAACAAAATCATTATTACTGTACGCTTCTTACTAAATCTTAGATTATTTAAGGCACATAAATAACTTCCTTTATTGATTGTTTTAGCGAATGGTGATATAGGAGGGTAGGCTGAAAACTAATGCACACATGCTTGTAGAGCGCGAACGAAATGACCTTCAAAAGCGCGCCAGATGGCATGTGGAAGTAACATTCCCCCTCAATACGCATGCGCAGGTTTGAGATGGTTGCGTTCATCCAGTGTATTTCGAGAAGCGGAAGTATGGAGACGTGTTCTAGTGCTACGTCAACATGAGTTAAACAGCGTGCTGTTATCGAGTTTTTAATTGCTGAAAAAGTGACTCCTACTGAGATTCATCCTCGTTTAAAGGCTGTTTATGGTGACGATGCTGTTGATAGGTCTACTGTAAATCGACGGGTAGCAAAATTTCGTAGTTGCGAGCCTGGAAAAGCCATAATTGTTGATGAAACACGCAGCGGACGCCCGATCACTACCACAGACGATAAACATCGCAAACTCGTCGACGATTTAATTCAAAATGAACGGCGAATCACTCAAAAGCGTATCGCGAACCATATTGGAATATCCAAGGGACGTGAGGACTTCATTATTGAACAATTGGGATACCGTAAAACCTGTGCACGATGAGTACCATGCCGTCTCACAGACGAGAACAAACAGCGTCGATTGGAATGCTGCGAGCAACTTTTGCAGCGCTACCGTGACGAAGGAGGCGACTTCCTTTTGAATATTGTGACGGGGGACGAGTCACGGGTCCATCATTACGACTCGGAAGAAAAAAGACAGAGCGCTGAATATCGACATCCGTCTTCTCATCAGGCGACTATCACAACTATCCACAAAAAAACTTCTTTGGCATGGTCACCGAGTTTACGTGACCGATTTTCTGGAATGAGGGCCAACGGTAAATACCTCTCAGTACATGCAGACGCTAAAACACCTCCGACGTCGAGTTTGTCGTGTTAGAGGCAGCCTGGCGCCAATAATCTTGTAACATGACAACGCTCGTCCACACAACTCGCAAGCAACTGGAGAGGCTCTGCGAAACCCGAAGTTTGAACCGATTCCACACCCGCCTTATTCCCCCGATCTTGCGCCTTGCGATTTTTATTTTTTTCCTCTACTCAAGAGAGACCTCAAGGGTAATCATTACACCTCGGATAATGAGGTGAAGGCAGGTGTCAAGTCCTGGATTCGAGAAAAGTCGGAAGAATTTTTCGGTGACGGAATGAAAAAACTTGTTATACGTTGGGAGAAATGTGTAAGCCTTAACGGTGACTATGTTGAAAAATAAATATATAATTTTGAAACTTAAGAATTGTACTGTAATGTACTTTTTGTGCGATCTTGCTTTGTTTTTGTTCCCGCTCTACAAGCATGTGTTCATTAGTTTTCAGTCTACCCTCGTATAAAAATGTATATTTAATTACTCCTTGCCCCAATGGGAACTATTTTTCCCGTTGACAATGATAATAAAACCTTTCTTGTAAGTTTTCAACCCTATTACCTTCAAGGAAATTTATTCTGTTTTATATCTATACTATGTGTTATGTAAATTCTTTGAGAGTGTTTCGCTAATCGGTAAACACGTTATTTCAGATTATTTATATGTTATCGATGTGTAATTACTAGTATTTTAGCAGAGGACTGAATACAATACAACTCAGTTTTCGATACAGGTAATTTGCTTAAGTTTAATCTTTTGAGCAAGACTGCTCTGACCGGTTAAAACTATTCTGTTCAAAAAGTTGGCTTTTCTGCCAAAACTTAGTACAGGTGCCGATTGGGAAATACCGGAGATACTAGTTTTGTATGTACTGTTATGTATTTGGAAACAATGCAGAACAAACGAGGTAGAACAAAACATTAAAATATCTTTATGCCAATATAATTTTGCAACCTACTAACTACTAAGCGTTTTCTTTATTATAATCTATTAAATAGATTACAATTAATAATAATGGTTTCATATCAGTATTCTACAAATTACTCAGAAACTGGTACAGATATTTTCATATAAATTATACTGCAAGGGTAAAAACTAACGACAAAGAGAACATTATTAGTTTTTTTCCAAAGCGTACCGTTTTTTTCGAAGTACTCAACGTTATTTTGTTAAATGGGGATTTTTATATAAGTTTGGTTACTTGTAATATAATAAAAGTAACAAATTCAGTAATTGTATTTTGTTATATTGAATATTGTCAATGTTATCTAGATTTCAAAGAAAAATGAGAATATTATTTTCCTGTCTACTTCAAATAATACCGTTCTCCACATTAAAAAGGTACTTGTCGAACAAGGATTTCCAAACTACTTGTAACTCGATTTAAAGCACCGGTTGCATTCAGGAAGATTTACATATTGCGAAGAGCTTGAGGCTACCTAGGGGTTGTGACTCAAGCAAGAAGCTAAAATTTTCTGTTTTTAATTCATTATTTAATATTACCCTGTGTAATTGAACTGTTCTTATTTATGTCAAACCTAGCAAAAATTAGCTTCTTTAATTAAATTGCATGAGTAATAAGTTGCTTTTCAGAGATTAGATTATATCGTTGCCTTACTGTCTGTCTTAATGGCATAATTTTTAAACTGAAGAAGTAAACAGCGTAAATCGGTTGTTGAAGAACTTCTGTGCAAAGTAGATATTTATTCATAATTTATTTTAAAATGCGGACACCGTGGACTGATAGCGAACATTTAATTCGGCGAAAAATATAGTAAATGTACCGGGAAACTACCTGTTTGCGGTAAAATTGTTAAATCAAAAACTTAATGAAAATTATTCTGCAATAAAATGTTTCGAAAGTATATTACTAGGCATTACTAAACGTACTGAAGTTCAACATAAAGCTATAAACAAGCGTCAAGTTATTATGGAAACAGGTTGCAAGTATGGCGCCGCGAGTATATCCAAAACATCAAAACATATCGCCAAAAAATAAAAATATGTGTTACTTAGACGAAGCTTGATACCATACCCACGATATTGCATAGAAAAGTTGGACAGCCAATTCCAATTAGTGTAAAATAGATACGTCAGGAAAATAGTATGTTTCATGTAATTATAATTCTAATTTGTAATTTTATTATTTTTAAAAAGTGTATGTAAATATTTTCACGAAATATAATGAATATTTAAAAATGGAGAACTTTTAAAGGAAATTCCTAAAGCCGGGTCTGTTATTTTACCTGCATTTGCAACTTCATTAAATGTTAACCAGTGATAACCAGGCACTCTTCCGTGAGGCAGTAACGATGTAACTTTTTAGAGCTCCTACTGTATTCGCAAGCTGCCCTAACATAATATACGAATTTTGTTACAATGCCGATGAAGCGGGATGTTAGTACACTTACATTAAAGGACTAACTATTATGAATTCATCTAGTGTTAGTTTTAATAGTAGGATTGACATTGTCATAGTCTTATCTGTTCACTATGTCTAGAGGGTCATATCGCTTTAGTCGGTATGTCTTCTGGCTGTTGTCTAGCAAGTTGACAGCAAGATAGTTGGGGTGGTCTTCAAGCCGCGAAATATGTTTACACTTGCGCGCTTGGCCTCTTGTATCACAGGGGGAACGTTTTGTCTTGGTGTAGGGTATTGTTTATCATAAACCACGGGGCATCGGTAATAATACGTAGGGTTTTTGACTGAAACATCTACAGCGTTTCGATGTTGGCAACAATCGCAGACTCCCCAGTATAGTTTACTAATCTTTAGTCCGACTTGTTTGCGCTTGGCGAATAGGCGTTTTTTCCAATTTAGCCGTCTGTCCAAGTACATGCCAAGATTTCGCACTGTCGGATTGGGGAAGTTGCTGTCCATTAAGGGTAACAATGGGGCATGTCTCCTTGCGTAAGGTGAATGTGACATGTAAAGATTTCGTTCCGTTGACTTTAATTCTCCATTTCTTGAGCCAGGTCTGGAGGTTATTCAGGGCTGCTTGAAGCTTTTTTGAGGCGTAGGCAGGTACTTCACTTGTTGCTAATACGACCGTGTCATCAGCATGATTGGTATGTGCGCGTTGTAAATCAGGTATAAGATTGGTTGCAGGACACTACCTTGTGGGACTCCTGATTGTATCGGATATATATCAGCTGTTTCTTCTTGGTGTTTCAGTAGGCCGCATCTGTCAGTACAGTAGCATTGCAAAACCTGGTAGAATGTAGAGGGTAACTTGGTTTTTAGCTTGTATAATAGCCCCTGGTGCCATACTTTATCGAAAGTTTGAGAACTGTCCAAGAAGGCGGCTGAACAGCATGTTTTGCTTTCAAATGTTTTATTCAGGATGTCTACTACCCTATGTACCTGCTCAATTGTGGCATGTTGTTGACGAAATCCGGACTGGTGCTCTGGGATGATGTTGAGTTCGTTGAGCTGTGGCTTCCACCTCTTTAGGAATTTTTTTCAAAAAGTTTGGATAAGATGGGCAGACGACTGATCGGCCTGTACGATGTTGCTCCTTCTACCGGATTTCCAGGTTTGTGAATTAGTTTTATTTGGCCAACTTTCCATTGTGCCGGGAAGTGGCCAATTCGTTACTGCTCGCACAGCTTTCTCTGGTAATTGTTTAATGACATTTCCTGTTATAAGGTCGAACCCTGGTGCCTTCTTTGGATTCTAGTTTCTCTTTATTATTTCCTTCACTTCACGTACTTCTATAACTTTTATTGGGAGAGTTATTTGGTCTCTAGGAATGAACTGATGATGTTTTCTTCTTCCTGAGGTATCTCTGATGGGAAGGGCTGGAAGACTTTTGCCAAACGTTCAACGAATGTCTTAGATTTTTCTTTGTTGGTTATATACCGATATAACTTAACAATATTTACAATTTTTACGAAGTTAACAAGAGTAGGAAGTTTGCAATCACGGTGAAACACGAACTAATATGTGGAGCGTGTCAAAAGTTGCAGCTTACTGGCTACTGCTAGTCATTGATGGGGATTTCCGTACCTTCACAGTAATTGTATTATAGTTTCACTTTATTTTCCTTAGTTACTGATTTAATATAATGATATCGTTTATTTATATTACTTCTATATACCTACAAGATATACATATTTATATTGTATACTAATATTTATTGTACCATATTATTGTGATTTTATTATTATCATTATTTACATATTATATTATAGATGTTTCTGACACTAATACAGAAAGAATTGTCTTGATGTTTTGATTTCGCTAGAAAATACGTCTATTTACGTATTCCAACCTGCATAAGATTCTGGTTTAAAACTGCAATTTAATGATATTTTTTGATAGTTTCAACGTATAGCAAAAAGTGCTTAAGATATCAATTTCTGACATTTTCAAAGATGTGTTAAATGTTTAGCAGATAGTAGTAAAGTTTTTAAACAGTTTGTTTTAAGTAATTCCAATTTATGATTATTAATAGAGAGGTTTTTAAATAAATCAGGATTAAGTTACAACTTACAAAAGAATTCTGGCGATCGTACGTTCGCAGGTGGAGAGTTTGGGTAAAAGACATTCCACTTGGCATGTTGAATTGCTGACATTTAGTAAAAATCACTTTTGATTTTCTGGAGGTCCCTCCGCGCATTTCTGTCAAAATCACTATCGTGGAAGGGAAAGAAAACACGGGAACTGCATCAATTTTCGTTTTTATTTACTGTCTAGATATTAGCACGTAATTTTACTCTGCCTAAGTAGGTTTCAGAACTTGTTAATATGTCAGACGCTACGATTTTAATATTAATCTGCAGAACAGACGTAGTGTAAGAACATATTAGGTAAACAGCGTTTTCCCCACAGAATTAAACTTCAACGAACACGGAACTAAAAAGTTGAAATTAAATTCCAAATCGCTGCGCATTACACGATTACATGTCTTGCAAATATCATATTATTTTCATTTCTACGATTTCTCAGCGCATTTTCCTGGTAATGTTCTGATGTTGCTTAACAATTAATTTTTAATAATTAATAATTAATTTGGTGTGAAAATCGCGTGTTTGTCATGAATTAAATAGTAATTGGCGCAACAAGAGAATCTACTACAAAAGCACTTACCTGTAACTCATAAATACTGGGAATTGTTTTCATAGAAGGAGTATTCTCTATCTTCAGAATATCAATTTCGCTCAGTCCTACAGCGGGAAGACTCTCAATGGCCGTATCTGACAAGTCTCTGTAACCATTAAACTGTTGCCATTTAAATTGAAAATGTCGACTACATTTTATTAAATTAACCAAGCCCTACCAGAAACGGCTAGTTTTTTAATAACAGGAAAAAATTCGTAAACCTCAACTGCAAAATTATAAAAATATAATTGCAATATTTCTGAGAGGGCTTATGAGTAGAACTTAAGTTAAACTTACAATTGTTGTAAGCTGCTTAGTCCTAGAAACGCATTCGGTTGTAACTTGGTTAACTGCTTATTCCCTTTGAGGCTCCTGAAAATAAATGTAAATCTATATAAAAGAAAAATTGGACGAATATGGTAATAATACAGGAACAAAATATAATGCATATTGGTTATCACCGACATGGATATAAAGTTGATATACAAGGTGTCCGAAACGGTAATATTTCAAAGATGTATTCCAGAACGTATTTAGAGTAACGTAACCGTTAACGGGTTATTGTTTATTTCATAATTTATGTGCCTAAAATTTTAGTTCAACGAATTTTTTGAAAAAAAATCTTTTTTTAATAAAATTTTATTATTTTATTGACAAGAAATGTTCAAAATTATCTCCATTGTGTTCGATACACAAAGCCGCACGTCGCGGAAGAGATCGCTCCGTTCTTAATATGGTTGCGGGGTTATTCCTAATAATATCGGCAACCTGCTGTATTCTTTGCCGCAATTCTATTGCCGTGTGCACTTCAGTTGCATAAACAATCTGTTTCATGTTACCCCAAACATAAAAATCTAATGGAGTTAGGTCCGGCGAACGCGGTGGCCATACTGCGGGTCCTTGTACCCCCCTCCATCTTCCCGGAAATTGTGCATTAAGCCGAGCTCTAACACAAAGACATTGATGTGCTGGTGCCCCATCTTGTTGATACCACATTGCACATCTAATATTTAATGACACATCTTCCATTAATAAGGGTAAAGGGTTTTTTAGAAAATATTCGTAATTCGCACCATTCAAACGGTGTGGTAGTTCAAATGGTCCAATCAGACGATCATTAAGAATACCAGCTATCATATTAACACTAAATCTGTGTTGAAAATGCGAGCGTCTTCTTAAATGAGGATTTCCTGCAGCCCATTCATGAAAATTATGATAATTATGATGCCATCTCGCGTGAAAGAAGCTTCATCGGTCTATAAAATATGCGGTAAGTTTTGAATATTATTTTGTACCCGATTACAAAATCTTAAACGAGCTTCAAAATCATCACCTAAAGCTTGAACTCTTTGACGATGATATGGATGTAAGCGAGCACTTCTTGACCGACTGCATGTCTTGCATTGAAAGTGCCATGTTCCCTCAACTGACAATGTGAATTAAAGAAAACTACACGCGTAGGCAGTTTTCTATTGGGATATCTTTTACGATATTTTTATTGTGCTGCTAAAGCAATTCCATCACTAATGAATATCAGCATATTCTTCATTAGAAAATAATATTGGCATTGTGAATTACGATAGAAATAAGGATACAAAGAAGAAGCCAATAACTTCAGTATCACGGTAATAAACTGACAAGTTACAAACAATAATTTGTTGAAAACGATGTTCGATGCTACCAAACAAAAGACGCGATTATGGCAATTAGATCAGTATTTCAGAAATCCGTTGAACTAAAATTTTAGATACATCAATTATTAATTAAACAATAACTCGTTAACGGTTACGTTTAAGCCATATGTGTATATGGACTTTTCGGCACTAAATAAGTTCAGGAATCCATCATTGAAATATTGCCGGTAAGTTTCGGGACACACTGTATAGGTATACAGGAAATATGCTTGCCTTAGTTTATGACAAAAAGAAATATATGGCATCACAACAACTTAGGGTGTTTCTATACTATACGGCCAATTACTCCGAAATGGTTGGAGACATTTTAAAGAAAAGTATACATTGTTGGGAAGAAGACCACGGCAGACACGATTGGTATTTTGCAGTGACTATTGTTTTTCTATATCAGGCTATTTGCAGTTTCAATTCTTTGAAACAACATTATCTTTTCTTAGAAGGCTTTGTAAAGTAAAAACCGCCTCTTCTATATGTACATAGTAATGATAAAATAAAAAGCACTTGTAATGCCTTCCAAACTTAAAAATTTCCAGTTTAATATGATTCAAGGTTATGTTGAATAGTATTTTTTTGGATTAATTACTATTAAATTGTTAGCAGTCTTGTTTAATAAATTATGTTACTAGTTATTGGCTAACGTTCCAAGAACTGGCATTGATAGTGGTAGATAGATAGGTGGTAGAATTAAAAAATATAGGGCAGTCAGTAAGTCAGAGTGTGGGTTCTCAGACGGGTGCAAGGTTCACGTGTTCGCGATAAGTTGACAACAACATGTGTCGATTAATTGTTGAATGCAATGGAATGGTATATCCTCTACGAAGCTCTAGACGTCTAGATAATGCTTTTGCGTTTAATGATGTTGACTGTTAGTAATTATTGTGTTACTATGATTGAGGCTTGTCTGTGGTATTCTGCTTAGGACCTGCGACCTCCTGTAGGGTGCTGGGGGTCTGCGTACTCGCAGTTTTAAGCTGCCTAATGTTTGGAGGGCAGGTGTTCTGGCGTCTGGTCATTCGGCCTCACCTCAACCTGGTAGACCGAGTGTGGTAGTAAGTGATCTCTGCATTGCATTTTGCAGAGTGACCTAGGGAGAACCTGTCTCGCACTTATTTTGTGGTATACTTACGGCCATTGTTGAAGGTCGTTTGGTGATCACAGTGACATGAGTAAGGCTATTGCCCGGTAGCAACATTCGGTTACCCGATACCCGTTACAGTTTAGGTACATTAGATAATATCTACTAAAGGCGGCTTTGTTAAAATCACCCCACACCCAACGAGAACTACTAGAGATTACTTGCCGCGATGCCGAAGCTGAGCTAGTAGATTCTATGTAGGTATCCACAGGAGGAAACCCAACCCCCTGTATGTATGAAATGTAGAAGGTGCAGTGCTAACGTAGTAATTGTATTATTGCTTGTGTTGCATGCTTTGCTGATGTGTGCTGAAATGGGGGTTGACTGTTTGCAAAGTGCACCGAGTACATGTTTGAAGCTGAAGATCCCGAGCTCCCACGAAATTAGTCTTGATGAGTACACATATCCGATTTTGATACCTTAACAGTGGGTGTTGAGTTATTTATAACTGTTAGTTTGTAAAAATTCCCATATTCCGTCCCTCTGAAAAACGGTTATGTGATTTTAAATTTTCCAAATTTTGCTCAAAACTATCAATTAAATTAAGTAACTCCTAAAACTGTTAAACAAAGGGTGCGATGTAGCCCGAGGTGCCAGTATTTTATTATTAAGTGCTAATTTTAAAGTTTATTAATTAAGACGCTTCCAAATTAAGTAGATTTTGAACCACAATCCAAACGTAATAGTATATTCAATATTTTTCTGTGAGGACACATTCAATTGAACAAACACGCATAAATTTCTCCTCATCAACGGTAAGGTGATATTAAATACGGTGCCAACCGGCAACTATTACACTAATTTACCGCTGATGAACCTTATTTAACTGACATTGTAAGTAAAATATTTGTTTTCCCTCGCTTGTCATTCATTCTATTGTTCTCGGCAGATAAATAGCAATTCTAAGCAAGTAACACTAGATTGTTACTTTACTTCGTAGTGTCACATATGGCAATATTTAAAAATATTCACAGCCGAAATTATTATAAAGTTTTGAATTGAGGAATGCAAATCTTAAAAAATTATTCCATTAGTGACATAATAAAAGTTTATAGTCGGGTAAGTTTCGTTAAAAGAAAGTAGTTCACGCCTCTTAATCCTAAAAGTTTTGCTAACTTTGTTATTCTTGCAATGTAGCTAGTGGTACTACGTTTTTGTAATGCCCTTGTGCGATATAAAAGTTCGTTAGAGTAACGGTGAAGTTGGAATCTGGTAAAACAAAAATTCAATTACGTTTTAGTCCTAAAGAAGTTTATTTAGAGAAGTTGTTCGAAGGTAAATATAAAACTAATTCAAACCTTTAGAGTTGTAATGCAAATCGATATTTATAACAGTTGTTCAAAATTTACTGGAAAAGTATCACATTCTTAATATATACTCAGTGACATGGAAATCGCAACACCAAGAAGGGGTAGGAAATTTTTGACTGTTCGTCTGGCCCTCATACGGCCATCATGCATCCTCAAACAGAATCGGGATTCATCGCTGAACACCACCCTATGCCACTCTGCCACTGCGGTAAACGTTCGAAAGGTTACAGGACGACCTTCGTTAGCTAACTATTGATCGGCAATTGATCTGGTACTGGAGAATCGGTCATGTGTTGCCATAAGTCGAAGATGGAGGTCCTGCACTTCATTTGTTCTTCTTAGCCCCCGGTTCCTCTTCTGCGACGTTCCTGACCCTCCCTGGTCCATGCCTGCTAGCAGCGCATGATGGTTGTTTGGTTCCGGTTAAGACGATTTGCAATTTCTCTGAACGAAAAAGCACCTTCGCGTAAACCAACAATACGACCTCTGTCGAATTTGCTTAATTGGCGGTAATTTCCACGGTGGCGCACTCTAGGCATGATCACACCCTCAAAACAAACGATCAAAAACGAAAACAATAAAGAACTGAACAAAATCTCGTAAAACATACACCTGATATAATTGTTAGAAAAAAACTGAAAGAACTGTCAGATAAGCCATTATCACGTGATCCATATGAATGAAATTTTAATCAATTGCTAGCTTTTAGTAGTTACACGTTTCTGCCAAGTATGGTCAAAAAATTCCTACCCCTTCTTGGTGTTGCGATTTCCATGTCACTGAGTATAATCAGCCTTATTACGATTGATTGGAGACGGTGGTTTATGTAACTAAACTTTGGAAAACCCCCTACACCACGACATTTAGAAATTACAAATATATATTTCGGCAACTAAGCTGCCATCTTCTGTAGGAACTTTAACTAACTAAAGTAATTTGCCTGAGGAATACTTCTGCTAATAAGTCCTTCACCAAGTCAACAACTGAAGTCCTTAGCATTAGGCAACAGACGATACATACACGAAGAAGATTACTGGTAAACCTTTCTTTCTTCTTTATTAACCCGCAATATCCCATTGTTGGTCAAGGGCCTGCCCCATAAGGGGGGTTGTTGATCTGCTGTCCCATAGTAACCAATTCTCGTGGGAGAGCGGTGCCGCGTTAACGCACCTATTATTTCAAAAATAAAGGTCGGAGTGCTTTCTATAATATTAATTTGACAGTTGTGGCTTTCCAAAGGGGTTTATCACTAGATTCTAGAGCAGGGGTGGCCAAACTTTTGATCATTACAGGCGACTTGTTTTTTTAAATTTTAGGCGGCGGTCTACCAACATTTTATGTGTTATATGTTCATAAGAAAAGTAGTAATTTAAAGCCAAACATAAGTATAAATTTAAAATAAACATAGATAATACTAATACGTATTCAATATCAAGTTATTTTAATAAGAGAAAATAATGATTTCTTCTCACAAACTAATTAGTTCGTAAATAAAACAATATGTTCTTTTATTTTTTTATTATTAATGCCAACAATGTTATTGTAAATACATATTAACTATTATTTTTTATGTCGTATCAGAAGACGCGCTGGAAACATGACATTGCATATTTTCGGCAAGCTTTTCATATTGGGGTTCATATGTACTTATAGCTATTCGTAAATATGCTGCCAAATGGTCATCTGTCAAACGGGAGCGATGTTTTGTTTTGATTGCATTCATGGTAGAAAATGTTGTTTCATATAGGTAAGTAGAAACGAAAAAGGTTGTTAAATATGCTGCACAGCTCCATAAATATGGATATGTTTCTTCACAAAGTAAATTCCAATTGCAATTTTGAGACGAAGCTCTTGATTTCAAAAATATATCGCATTTTAAGTTAAGGATTTTATTCTCAACTAGTATTTGGTTCACATCCAAAATTCTTTTAATATTATTGATATTTCTTCTATGTTTATTTCATCATTGAATGGGAATGACAACTTTGTATCTTTTTTTCTCACTCATTCATACTACCGTTCCCCCCCGGAACCGCTTTCGCATTACTTCAGGGGGGTGCGGGCGTCCCTTACATACGAAACATTCATGCAACATGCACCCTAAACTTAACTATGCAAATGCGGTCGCCCCCGCTGAGATTCGATCGCCCCAACGGAGTGAGTGCATTTGCAGTGACCTCGAGTGGCCAATGCGTTCTCACACTAGACCACCGAGGTCCCTATAAGTTTGTATCTGTAGATATAGTTGCCATATTTTCGAATTGTTTTAAATCTCCTCTCCTCAATTGTACATATCAGACAGGCGGGCGACTAGGAATAATTACGCGGTCTACCAGTCGACCGCGGTCGACGCTTTGGCCACCCCTGAGTATAGCAAACAGTATTAAATGTGTTATATTGAAAATTAGAAACTAAGGTAATTGTTTAAAGCGCCGAC
>JABXWE010012527.1:0-30576 GCA_014611495.1 Limonius californicus
ATTCATCCTGTATATTAGAATATTATTTTAAAATACGGTAAATTAAAATCAAAAATCGACGTGTTTCGGGATTATTTCTTAAAATGGCCTGTTTAGCTAAAAATGAATTTGTTCCATACTTTACGGACACAGTGTATACGTTTTTCGCATATTTCATTTTGGAATAGGATGATTCGCAGATACGTTGATGCGAACAACGTGAACAGCAGGTGGGTCTTGTACTACAGTCTTGTATTTTTCAGGTACTAATTTCCAAAATTCGGTGTACCTACTCCTTTCCCTCACTCTTTTCTTTAAAAAGTAACTTCCAGATTCGTATCGTTCTTAAAGTCGATGGCCAAATTTTTTAAAAAGCACCTTCCTGATAATAAGTGTTTCGGGCCGCAAATAAAAGCTTGGAGGGCCGCATGCGGCCCGCGGGCCGAAGGGTGAGTATGGCTGCTTTAGAGGATCGAAGCACAGTTAACACTGAATGGTTTACAACAATTTGTTTGCCAGAAGTCATCAATGAAATCAGGAAAAACAACCGAAAACGTCGCATCATTCTTCATCATAACAATGCCAGCGTTCACACAGCACGTCAAACAATTGACTATTTGAAGGAGAAAAACATCGAATTAATGTCCCATTCCCCGTATTCACTGATTTACTGCCTAACGACTTCTTTGTGTTCCCGAATGTCAAAAAAATAGGCGTGGGCAGCGATTTTCATCACCTCAAGAAGCTATTAAAGTCTTCAAAAATCATGTTTTTGAGATACCAACTTCAGAGTGGAAAAAAATGTTTCGAGAATTGGTTTGAACGCATGCATAAATGTATAAATCTTAAAAGGCAAATATTTTGCAAAGCAATAAAACAGTTTGTTCCAAAAATTTTTGTTTCTTTCCTAGTTTTTGTAAAAACTTAAAAGGCTGCCCTCGTATTACCGAAATCATTAGCTATAGATACCTAAAAATAGAAAGAAATAATTTTAAGGTAGGCGCAGTAATCAAATAGGCAACTTCTGTATTTAAAGTTTTCTCCTCGGAAACAAAATCGCACTAAAGTCGGGACCACTGTGGGAAGGCAGTTTTGCAAGGTACTTGGCATTTAAAACTTCACTTGCGTTAAGAAATGTTCCCGTGCGTTGATAGAAGACAACCGCTTTTACGCTGGTCTTAGCAAAGAACTTATACACGTCAGCTCCAAACAGGCAAGATACAAAACGATTATTATTATTATTATTATATATTATGTAACTCTGTATAGTTAGAATCTCCAAGAATCCAAAAAAGTAGTTTTAAAAAGAATTGCATACCGGCTTGTCTGTGTATGTGGATGTGAAACGCTTGAAATCTTTACAACTAGTAATAGCAATCTTACAGAAATAAATGCATTCTAAAATCGTCTTGTAAAACAGTTGCTTAAAAGCATCGCAACGGAAAATGTAAAGAAAAAATATTTTAACGTCGTTTCTCTTTCAGAAAGTTTACTCAAAAATTCACAAATAAAACAGCTGTTAATAGTCTTAATAGTTTTTGACATTCGTAATACCACGAGTAGACCTAATTTATGAGGGCTACAAACAAAATAAACGCCAACTTTCATATACAATGAATGGAATTATAAAACAACTACCCATTCGATAGTTGAAGGTTATAATTCCATATTTAAAGCATTTCTTTTCAGCGCTTACTTTCAGCTATTTATTGCAGGTAAATAGGTTAACAATATGACTTCGAATTAGTCCATCTGAAGTACGTAAAATATGCAATAAGAGCTGTCTTTAGCGCGGTCTGTTCTTGGGATAAATTGTTAGTTTAGATTAGCCCATAACCTACCTAAATTATTACTTTTTTTTTGTTGAACTAAACCCTCATGTATGATATTCCACGCATGGACGTGTTAATTAAATACTAAATTTTGGAGAGTTATTTATTTAGTTTAGTTCTTCAGATTTTTAACAGATAAATAACTTATTTTTACGAAAATTATTAGTTCCAAAATTAATGGGGCCATAAAATTAGTGTTGTTCCTAAAAATGGGGTGCAGGTGCAGTGGGTTCTTACGATCCACCACCCGTTTTTGGCCTATAAAAGCAGAAGTAAGTAGTCCTGAAGGGATTCTTGATCTAAACGTCAAGAAACACAGTTCCTTTACAGGTTTCCTTAGCTCTTCATCTGCCAGCGCTTTGAGGTATCTCAGCAGCTTACGGCATCCCTTGACGATTGCGCTTTGAGGTATCTCAGCTGCAGCGTCAAGTTCCCTTAACCCTTCACCTGCCAGCGCTTTGAGGTATCTCAGCAGCTTACGGCTTCCCTGGATGATTGCGCTTCGAGGTATCTCAGCAGCAGCTTCCAGTTCCTTAATAATTCACCTTGCACCTTCAGAAAACCACCCTGCACACAGGCCTATAACTTCATCTTTACTATTTTGCTTTACTGAGCAAATAGTTTAAATTTCCGAAGGAAATCGTTATACTTGAGATCACGTCGCACTACCTCGGCTAAGGTTTGCTGCAGTTTCCTAGACTGAACAGGTGAATACCGGAGGTAGTTAAATTGCACTGTCTGCAGTTAAAATTGACGTTAATAAAAGTATTAAACCTCTCTGGTGTTTTATTTCACGTATTAAGCTCTACTACTCTAGATCCGAACCTAAGACGATCACGACGAATTACGACGAATAAAAGATAAACACAACACAAGGGTCCGTAACGTTACAATACTGTGAAAACGAAAAAAAATCAGGTTGTTGCAAATCGTCTTTATAAATTCCTAACTGCTTTAGTTTTACACTAAAACGATTATTTACAATATAAAATAACATAATTGATAATTTCGAGACGCACATTGCATCCGATTGCGAATATTTCATTCACTAATCGAATTCCGTTGGATTTTAACTTACTCCGATCTTCTTATTGTGTTTGCTAAAAAAATTCGTAAAAGAAGAGTCAACGAAACGAACAACCCAATTATAATTGAACGAGTCGGAAAATTGATCAATTTAAAACAGCGCATTACATGTTCCTGTGTTTCACATACTTTTTCGTCAACTACAACACAGAATGAAAACGAATGCGGTAACTTTTGTTTATAGTTATGTGCAGTAAGTCGCGATAATCAGAATTCACTGTAATACGAACAGTGGTAGACTCGAGTCTAATCCGAACTAGTGGCGGAACCGGCATTATTTACAAGGGCAATTCCAAAAAATTGAACATAACCTCAACTAACATTATACATACTTGAACCGATTTCACAATACAAGCAGCAAATTTTTGGTTAGACACAAATTAAACGATAATTGGTGTAGTTTAGTTGGGAAAAGAATTATTTTTAGGCACAGATGAGTAAAAATAGCGAAATGTGAAACACAAACAACAAACAACGAACGGCAATGCACAAGAAGACCGCACCTCTTATAAATTAAAATAGACTCGGCCGCCACTATTACGTGACAGGTTCTTCTCTAATTATTTCTACTCTAATTATATCTGAAACACAATACAATAAAGGCGGTACGTCCACAATAAATCGCCCAGTAATACATATACAAGTATAAAAGGCAATTTGAAATTTAGTTCAATTTAATCAATCGTATCGTGTCATGTAAGCACAATGTCGAAACATACTACTTTAACTTATTTTTTCTTTAAATCAAATCTATTTTTGTTAATTCAAATAATCCGCTAATACTAACATTCCGTGGTCCGTTGTAATTCGAATTATTGGATCGAAAAGGTTAGCAAAACGGCTCTTTACATTGCTTACTGAAAATTTAAAACAGGATTGAACAGAAGTACGGATTGGAATCTAAATTCGCTTGTAAAAGGACCAAGTACACAGATTTCAAAATCTTGAAAGAAATTAAATTTAAAAAACTAAATTTTAATCGAGTCCATTACTTTCCCAGTCGTCTCAGCGCTAAGTGTTTTAGTATTGTTCTGATTAACTACAACTTCCTCTCGAACACGTAAGTCGGCGTGGGACTGGCACTAGCCAGGGTTATATAAAACTTATGGGGCAAACTTGAACAGTATTGCTGTGAATGGGCGGCACTACGTTGGATTTAAATTTAAATCATACGAACAATCGCAATTATTCGCAATTCGTCAGCTCAGACTCTCATTAAAGCAAAAGTTCCCCTTGATTCCCACCCATTCACGTTTATAAAGTATAATTGTTTTTTCAGCGAGTTATCAACCGGTAGTTGTTGGCGCGTGGGAAGCTCAATGCACTTTCTTGCAAAGCCTACATGCACCGGCACAGTCATCGCAAAAGAACAAAAGGTTCATTCTAGCATCGCCACGGCTAGTTGCAAAGAACCACGATTCTCCCAGACCCGGAGGAAGCATGCAACGCGTATGCGTTACATCAGAAGTTGATAAGAAAACAAGAGTAAAGGGTTTAAGCCCAGGGAAAAACGCTGTCAAGCGTTCGTTTAGCTGCAACATGCAATTATAGGCAGACTGCAAAATTTTATACCGGAAACCTAGGCCGCCGGGTACAATGCACTTACCACAAATGCGACCACTGCTTGCATAAACAATGCTCCGATGCACATCACGAAAATAGTTAAAAGTCTGCGGTAATTAACAACCTCCTATCAGGTTGCTAACGCGTTCGATGACAAACCAACAGGAAGTAATCCACCTACAGCAAAATCCATAAGATGGAGGACCTGCTATCTCACCCAAGGCATTTTTCAGGTAGAATCACGCAACAGGTTTCATAGGAAGGGATTTTATAAAAATCGTTTAATTATTCTTGTAATCTAAATGTTGTGTAGCATCACTCAAGAAGATATAAAATAAACGATTTATGGATTAGCAGGCAAATTTAGAAATTTCCATCGCTTTTAAGCTTCCGAACCCATCCAGATCTAGACATTCCAAGGGTTAAGAAAATATTTCGCAGTTCAAACAATTTCTACTTTAAAACATGACTGACTGTGTTAACTTTTCTCACGGTAATTTCTTTCGTCAATTAACATTAATGGCAGAAGTTCCACAGTTCCCAATTTCTCATCAGTTTCTTGTTCTATACAGGGTAATTCATGGTAATTTCCAATTGACAATTTGCCCAGAGGTGATTTGGGGGTAAAATCTACCATTTTGTAAAAACTGCAATCTTACTATCAAATTACAAAAAATAGTTACTAACATTACCAAATAGAAACCGGCCTCGGCTCACAGGGCACCTTAAGCCGTCGGAATTGGTTGTTATACGTGTTATACACAAGCGCAACCATATAGAGCAAACACGAACGAAGGAGGGAGCAGAACAACAAAATAAATGCTCAATATACAGGAAATTTTTTGCCTATGTATACTTTTAAAAAGAACGCGTCAATTACGCCTATTGTATAGGCAACCAACTATACCTACAACTAAAAAACAGAAGCTAACATCACTGTAGTTGAATTATTTGAGTATGAAGGTTATGTTGATGCAGTGTGTATATTAATAAGTAAATCAAAATGAGTTGAACAACAACGACGATTATTATTGTAAAACATTAAATATCATTATCAGAAAACGGAAATGAAAATAAAAACAACAGTTACAACAAGTATTCGAAATGGCCACCTTGTACTTCTAAACAATAACCTAAACGGTGTTGAAAAGCACGCACAGCATTCGCAAGAAAGTCGGGATTCAAGCTATTGCATTCGGTACGTATGCGATCCTTTAATTCATCAATACTTTGTATTGGAATATTTGTATAAATTTTTGATTTCAGATATCCCCAAGCAAAGAAGCCATTGGGCGACAAATCTGCAGAACGCGGGAACCACGGTATAGGACCGAATCTTCCTATCCAACGTCGTGGACACCTGTCGTTTAGAAAGTTTCTTATAGCATTCGTTGAATGCGGAGGGGCTCCATCCATCTGAAACCACGGGTCATCGATGTTTAAGTTATCTATTGCCGGAATGATGGCGTTCCTTAATAGCTCTAAAAATTTGGCTGTATTGAGATTACCATCAATAAAATATGGACCGATAAGCTTATTTTCAACTATTCCTACCCATACGTTAACTTTCCCAGTGTATTCACTGTGAGTTAAGTTTTGTAAATGGCAGCTAGTGCGGGACCAATAACTAAAAAATAAGTTTATCAGGATACTGGATAGTGGATGGATGACGAATTATAATACAGACCGAAAATTTTGTGAATTGACTTCTCCATTTATTGTGTAAGTTGCTTCATCACTAAAAATTATCTTATTTAAAATGTATTCATGTTCATTCAGCAAATTAAAGAATGTTTCACAAACGATTGTTCTTTTTTCGTCATCTCCAACGAATAGTTGTTGGTGATTCGAAAATTTGTAACGATTTATATTTAAATTCTTTTAGTGTTATAAATACCGAGGTTTTAAAACAATTTATTACGCATCCCTCTGATTTAAATTTTCTAACAATTGTTTGTTCGAATGCAAGGAATTGGTCTTTCGGATATTTTAGTGAAAATAAGTCTCTCACAGTTCTTAAGCTGTTTCCATTCTGATACCACATTAAAATTTCCACTTTTTCGTCTTTACTGTACATGGTTGTATAAAAAAAACGCAAGAAGACACTAAATAAAGACTAATTTTATTTTTTAACCTTAATTAAATTTAATTGTCTTTGTGACAGCATGGTTTAGTTGTATGTATAGTTGGTTGCCTACATAATAGGCTATTGATGCGTTCCTTTTAAAGGTATACATAGGCAATGTATAATAAAAAGAAATATTCCCTGTATGTAGACAAAAATAACACATTTAGCTGCATTAACTTCCATTTTGTAACAAATTAAAGTAATTGTCAATTGTAGATACGTTTATTTTGTTTCGTCAGGTGTACCGTAATTTTAAACTTTATGAATTTATTATATCACTAACAAAAGTTTGATCTCCCAACCGTTAAAATTTTTACAGTCTTACTATTCTGTGTATTTTCAAATGTGATTTATCGCGCAATCTTCCAGGTGTACTATTTTAAAACAAAAACATTCTTAAGATATAGACCCGCTCATAACATCCTAATGAGTCGCGTAAGGTAGACTTGGTATGAATCAACGCATTTATAGAAACAATCAATTTCGTATCAGCTTTTTGCATATTTTAGATAAAATACGCAAATTATTCACTTTCTAATCTAAACATCCGACAATGAATAACATATTGGGCCATCTAGGAAACAGCGTATCAGTTAAATACAGCTTAGACTGGGAATGCCGATACGATTACAAGCATTATTAGAAACCAATTTTTTTTTATCGAAATCCCTAATACAGTCTACAATTCAAAATTTATTTACACCAAAATAGCTACTCCAATCAGTGCACTTTACGTCAGATATAGTTCTTACGATGAGCATTTTTCAGTTTCGGATTAGCGCTTTATTTACATACCACAAACTGAACGCATTTGTCTTTGTTAGTTGCTCGCAGATTCATATTTCCGACAAAGACGTATGTCTTAGTGACATCTGTGAACGAAACAACACCAACACTGTACGTGGGACGTATTCTGTCGGCTGACACGTTTAGTAGAAAGAAACAGAGATACTTGAAGAATGTTGCGCTTTTGCATCCAAAGGTCACTACTTAAATCTGTTTCCAGCAGCATTAAAATGTTTTAGAGATTTATATGTCAATATTTTATTTTTCTAAGTTACCTTGTTGTTTATTACTGAAATTTATTTTATACACTTTGGGAACCTTTGTTTTTGCTGGGAAATAGTTCTGTAGATATCCCGGTTTATTTTGGTTTGTGGAAACTGGTATTAAGAAGTTTAAGATAAGTTATTAGCATTTTGTTATACAGCCATTAAAAGGTAATTATAGTTACTGGAATGTATTCTTGAAAACACTATTGTACTGAGCCAGTTCAACATTGGATGTTACTTGGTGTTTAGCTATTGTAAAAAGAAAACGCCGTTAGAAATGTCCGGAAATTTTTTTAATGCGCAGTGTCAACAGTTTGTTTTAAATCTATTCGATTATTTTATGTGCGAAAAAGACAAATTTGGCCCATTACGTGACGTTGTAGCGGTTCGGGAACGAGTTGCAAAGGCATTAAAAATAAGTTTACCCATTATACGGAAAATCGTGCAGCAAAGGAAAGACAACCTTCCATTAATAAACAAAAGTGCACAGCTTCAGAATAAAGTTAAAAACTGAAGATATGCTCGAAACAAAAAAAAATGACAGAGATGTAGTGTACAGAATGTACGTTGAAAAAAGTCATTCTATATTTTACTCATACTGTTGAGGCCTATTTTACCATTTACCATTTTCACGAATACATTCCAGTAACTGTAATTACCTTTTAATAGCTGCATTACAAAATTGCTATTAACTTGTCTTCAACCTCTTAATACCAATTTCCACAAACCAAAACAAACCGGGATATCTACAGAACTATTTCCCAGCAAAAACAAAGGTTCCCAAAGTGTATAAAATAAATTTCAGCAATAAACAACATTGTAAATAAAAACTCTTAGGTAACTTTAGAAAATAAAATATTGCCATATAAACCTCCAAAACATTTTAAATACTACTGGAAATAGATTTAAGTAGTGACGTTTGGATGAACAGTGCGACATTCTTCAAGTATCTCTGTTTCATTCTACTAAACGTGTCAATCGACAGAACAAGTCACACGTACAGTGTTGGTGTTGTTTCGTTCGCAGATGTCACTACGACATACGTCTTTGTCGGAAATATGAATCTGCAAGCAACTAACGAAGACAGAAATGCGTTTAGTTTGTGGTATGCAAATAAAGCGCTAATCCGAAACTGAAAAATACTCATCGTAAGAACTATATCAAAGATATAAGAAAATAGTCTCCAGTTTCAACACCCTAAATTTGCAAAAACCTAAAATTTACAATGTAGTCACATTAAGACTTCAAAAATGTAAATCGGGAAACATTTAGCAATTACGCCTCTTAATTTAATGCAATCGTTATCGACTCGAACCTCCGCTTCAACAGGAAATGGCGCTAACATTGATTTCCTCAATTTCCTAAATTAATGGTTAGAAATAGAAATTGCTCATCTACGCTGCGTTTTTATAACATCTGTGATGTCGTTATAAAAATTTATTCATACATCAACTTACGCTTCTAAAACGCGTAACCAAATTTTGCTGTACACAATATTTAATAAATATGTTTTCTCCATATGTAGCCGATATGTTAAATCTAAAAATCCCGATCTAAAATATTAAATTTGAAGCAGAAACTTCATATTTAAAGTCAAAATCAAAAGATTTAGTAAAAAGAAGTGAAATATAAAGTCGACATCTAATGTTTAGAAGTGGAGTGATTGAATCCTCGATTCAAACTTAAAACTGCGATCTCCATTTAAAACAGATGACAGATTTAATATTTAAGGTGGTGAAACTTAAAAGTCTAGATCTATATTCAAAAACAAAATTTAGAGTTTAATGGTTCACTTATAGCTTTTAAAAATCGAATTCAAAATTAAGAGTTTGAAGTCAAGATTTCAAATTTACCGTAGAGATTTCGAGGTTAAAGGCCCTGATTTAGTGCTTACACATCAAATATCAAAATATAGCGTTTAAAAGTCGAATAAAGCTAAGAGTTGAAATCGACATTTCAAATTTAAAGCAGATTACTGATGTAAAGATCTAGATATAAAACTTTAAAAATAAAAAACTCAAATTATAATGTGATAATTTACAGCATATAAATAAAATAATAAAACTAATAGCTGATACTTAGATTTACAATAGTAATTAAGAGTTTAAAGATCCAGAAGTAGCAGTTACAAATCATATAAATTTCAAATTTAAAATAGCAATCTTAAATGTAAGTATAAATGTAGCTTTCAAAAGTCCAGATCTAGCGATTGAATATGAAGTTGAAGAGTTTGAAATCAATATTTCAAATGTAAAGCAGAGACTTGAGATTTTAAGGTCTAATTCTAGAGCTTGCAAATCAACTTTAAAATGGAGGTCTCAAATTGTGAAGTGGAAATGTATCGCTTATAATTCAAATGTAAAGTAGAGTTGCAGCCGAGATTTCTAATTTGAAACTCTAGATTTAGTTTTTAACAGTCCAAATGTAGGTTTCACATGTACTAAATTTGCTGAATAAAAATCTAAATCTACCGTCTGTAAAATCGAAATCTATAGTTTAAAAGTCCAGATCTAGATTTTCAAACGCGAATGTAAAATTAAGAGCTGACGCCCAGATTTAAAATAGTGATCAAGAGTTTAAAGATCCAGATCTAGCGTTTACAGATAATATGTAAAATAGAGAGCACCATAAATTTCAAATTTAAAATGGTAATCTTTAATGTAAGTTTAGATCTAGCTTTAAAAATTCCAAATCTAGCGTTTGAATATAAAGTTAAGAGTTTGAAATCGAGATTTCACATGTAAAGCAGATTTTTGGAGATTTTAAGATTTAGATTTCCAAGTCAAGTATCCAATCTAGAGTACAGTTGCAGCCGAGATTTCAAATTTGAAAGTCTAGGTTAATTTTTAACAGTCCAAATCTAGGTTTTGTAAGTCTACATTTGGTGACTAAAAATCTACATCTAGCGTTTAAAAGTCGAAATTTAGAGTTTAAACGTCCAAATCCAATTTTTCAAACGCAAATATAAAATTATGAACTGACGCCCAATTTAAAATAGTAATTGAGAGTTTAAAGATCCAAATCTAACAGTTAGAAATCGTATGTAAATTAAAGAGCATAGCAAATTTCAAATATAGAAGTCTAGATCTAACTTCAAAAAGTCTAAACCTAGCGTTTGAATCTAAAACTAAGATTTTGAAACAGAGATTTCGTAAAGCATATTCTTGGATATTTTAAGGTCTAGAGTTTCCAAATCAAGTATCCAATCTAGAAGAGAGTTGCAGCCGAGATTTCAAATTTGATACTCTAGGTTTATTTTTTAACAGTCCAAATCTAGGTTTTGTAAGTCTACATTTGGTGACTAAAAATCTATATCTTGCGTTTAAAAGTCGAAATTTAGAGTTTAAAAGTCCAAATCCATTTTTTCAAAAGCAAATATAAAATTATGAACTGACGCCCAGATTTAAAATAGTAATTAAGAGTTTAAACATCCAAATCTAACGGTTAGAAATAATATGTAACATAAAGAGCACCGCAAATTTCAAATTTAAAATGTAGAAGTCTAGATCTAACTTCAAAAAGTCCAAAGCTAGCGTTTGAATCTAAAATTAAGATTTTGAAACAGAGATTTCGTAAAGCAGATTCTTGGATATTTTAAGGTCTAGAGTTTCCAAATCAAGTACCCAATCTAGAAGGGAGTTGCAGACGAGACTTCAAATTTGAAACTCTAGGTTTATTTTTTAACAGTCCAAATCTAGGTTTTGTAAACTACATTTTGTGGCTAAACATCTACATCTAGCGTTAAAAGTCGAAATTTAGAGTTTAAAAGTCCAAATCCAGTTTTTCAAACGCAAATATAAAATTATGAACTGACGCCCAATTTAAAATAGTAATTGAGAGTTTAAAGATCCAAATCTAACAGTTAGAAATCGTATGTAAATTAAAGAGCATAGCAAATTTCAAATATAGAAGTCTAGATCTAACTTCAAAAAGTCTAAACCTAGCGTTTGAATCTAAAACTAAGATTTTGAAACAGAGATTTCGTAAAGCATATTCTTGGATATTTTAAGGTCTAGAGTTTCCAAATCAAGTATCCAATCTAGAAGAGAGTTGTAGCCGAGATTTCAAATTTGAAACTCTGGATTTATTTTTTAACAGTCCAAATCTAGGTTTTGTAAGTCTACATTTGGTGACTAAAAATCTCTATGTAGCGTTTAAAAGTCGAAATTTAAAGTTTAAAGTCCAAATCCAGATTTTCAAACGCAAATATAAAATTATAAACTGACGCCCAGATTTAAAATAGTAATTAAGAGTTTAAAAATCCAAATCTAACGGTTAGAAATTATACGTAAAATAAAAAGCAAATGTAGAAGTCTAGATCTAGCTTCAAAAAGTCCAAACTTAGCGTTTACATCTAAAACTAAGATTTTGAAACAGAGATTTCGTAAAGCAGATTCTTGGATATTTAAAAGTCTAGAGTTTCCAAATCAAGTACCCAATCTAGAAGGGACTTGCAGCCGAGATTTCAAATTTGAAACTCTAGGTTTATTTTTTAACAGTCCAAATCTAGGTTTTGAAACTCTAGGTTTATTTTTTAACAGTCCAAATCTAGGTTTTGTAAGTCTACATTTGGTGACTAAAAATCTATATGTAGCGTTTAAAAGTCGAAATTTAGAGTTTAAAAATCCAAATCCAGTTTTTCAAACGCAAATATAAAATTATGATCTGACCCCCCAATTTAAAATAGTAATTAAGAGTTAAAGATCCAAATCTAACGGTTAGAAATCATATGTAAAATAAAGAACACCGGAAATTTAAAATGTAGAAGTCTAGATCTAGCTTCAAAAAGTCCAAACCTAGCGTTTGAATCTAAAACTAAGATTTTGAAACAGAGATTTCGTAAAGCAGATTCTTGGATATTTTAATGTCTAGAGTTTCCAAATCAAGTATCTAATCTAGAAGAGAGTTGCAGCCGAGATTTCAAATTTGAAACTCTAGGTTTAGTTTTCAATAGTCAAAATCTAGGTTTCACAAGTCTTAAATGTAGCGTTTAAAATCCCAGATGTTGCTATTCATAATCAAATTTAAAGTTAAGATCGGAATACAAACGTCAACGTATCATTTATATATCGTATGTACACTCAAACGGTTTGAAATCCAAATTTCAATATGAAAGTAAAGATTTTAGATTTAAAGTCGTAATTTAGAATTTGAAAGTCCAGAATTCAGCGTTTAAAAGTCGAATTACAAACTATACATTTGAAGTAGAAACACCAATTTAATGTCAAATTTTGGAATTTAAAAGCCAGGATCGAATGTAAATTCGGCGGTAACTTAATTTAAAGTTTGAAAATGAAATGTTAGGGTTTAAAAGTCAAAAGTTCAAGTTTAAGCACCAGAACTTTGAGTGGTTTGAAGTTTAAACGGAAAAACGTCAAGGTAACTTCGCGTGGACTACTGTGCTATGTGGAATTATTCGTCGAGGCATAATAAGAATGCTTTTCAGATCTAGTTCAATCTATTCGCGGTCAATTTTAAAGCGCTATCAAAGGGAACGCATATCTGAACATACAGTTAAATATAGTCGTACGGCATATTAAAATTGTATAACAGTAACTAACAGTGATTGAAATTAATGCACGTTATAACGTCGAATCCGCTTGATATTTATTTATATGCCATGCTGCGATCTAACTGTTTCCATTGTTTAGCATTATGATACACATTAAGCTTTTACTGTTTACTTATATGATACCAAGTTAACTGTGCAACAAAGAACTTTTTTTATTATTTGCCGAAAAAGTATTACAACAGCTTCCTTCACACAAGAGCTATTGCAACTTGAACATTTAAAAAACTGTTTGTTTTTTTATTGCAAGCATGATGTTGTTAGTGATATTTTGACACAGAAATGAACTTCGCGTGCAAGAAACTTAATGCGTAAGCGAGTGAAACTTTGAGAACTGGGAATGCACTTCCGTCAAAGCCAAAGAAAATTACAATAATAGAACCTTCCGGACAATTGCTATTTTACTGCTTATTACATCTAAATTAAGAACAAGTCTGCTTCCTGCCAAGGCTGCAGTATTTTGAAACGACTCGGTGTACCGCAAAAACGGTACTGCTGTGACATCAAGGGTATTTCAATTACAAAACGGAGCGATTGGAAAATACATCTACCAGTTTTGTAAATTCTTGGAAATCAAAGTTCAACTTAAATGAGATTTAATTTCGTTAACTTGTCTGTCACACACTCCATGCAGAAATGTCGAAGGTGCTGTTCATGATTTCATGTTGGCAGTTCTAATGACATTCTACGCGCTGTGAAGTGGGATAAAGTATTATACGACACTCTTTGCTTCATTACCATTTATTTATTAGCATAAATAAGTAGGACTTACTGCAATACAAGTAAACAAACAAGCCAATACCATGGAAAATATTGTGTTACTGAATCGTACAAATTAACACATATTAGCTTCATCACATACGTTCACATATAAAGCCAGAATTAGCTGAAAGCAGTCATCAGTAAAATTATGAGTTGTGTCAGACTCGCTACCTTCACTGTAATTTCAGAAAATTGTATTTCAAAATTTCGCAATCAGGAGTAAATCAAGGTCCCGTTCCAGATCTCTTTCGCGTTTGTTCTAACATGAATTACTTAATTGTGGGAAAAGTAATAGAACAATAGCGTACGGGCACAGGTACAGCATTTATTATATGTAACAGAAACCTTAGGCCATTACTACTTTGTCTTTGTTCTCAATGTACTTAAAGCTTAATTATATTGTAATTACGATTAAATTTTGATAGAACTGTTATGAATAATAATTTCGCTTAGAAAACAAAAGTTGTGGAAACATCCATGACATAGATACAATTACATATTTAAACAAATTTTTACATCTATTTTTTTTTCGTCAAAATCAATTAATAAAATCTAAAGTTCCAAACCGCCATAAAAGCTGCCCATCCAGTTTCAATGAACTTGATCTCCAACAAGCCCAAAAAAGCAAAATTATATTATATCATTATTTATTTTTTATAGATATATACATACAGGGTGTATCAGAAATAGGTACAAATATTTAAACCAGTAGTAGATTGGCTCAAGTAGAATTCAATGGTACTATTCATTTTTCAAAAATCATTAAGCTTATTTTTTTGGACCAAATAAAATGAATTTTTTTGAGAACTGCTGATGATACATAAAGAATGCATTTAAGCTGTAGAAGGTTATTACCTAATTGTAAAGTAAATCCAAAGTGGCAAACACGCAAAAACTTGTCTGGCTTGTGATAACAACAGACTGAATAGAAATTACTGACCTACCTAATAGTATTGGTTTGTGGCAGGTGATAAGAATTTTTTTGCACTTCTATCTACTCTCCTTTGCATAACATGTCTTTGAACTCAAATGTTTGTTACTATCCTGCGGTACTCAAACAATATTGGGTCAAATTTTCAAGTATTATTTTCTCATATCTTAAGGGTCCCATTGCCAAAGAAATGTTCTTTCTAGTTTGTATATATTATAATCTACCACCGGATTTAATATTTGTACCTATTTCTGATGCACCCTGTATATATATATATATATATACATATATACAGAGTGTCCCAGAACGTACTGACTCCGTTCCGGGCTGTCGTGCCGAGTAGACGCGTCTAGCTGTGCCCCGCTAAAGAGTTTTTAAAAATAACCGCAAATAAGTATTTATTTAGTGGATCTTTAGGGTACACACCCGCGTTTAGTGCGTGTTTAAAACATAAGTTGCTTAGATTAGATTAAATTAAAATAAAGTCTTAGGGTGTTTAGTTAGCCCAGCTAGTCTTAATTTCAATTCATTACTGGATTTCTTGAGCAGCCGTTTTGTGACGTGCGAGTGAACGGACGTGTATTGGGCTCTCTCAGGCAAAATTGTTTAGATTATTTCGATGTGGAAATCGCCAAGGGAGTGAAGCGTGGGTGTATAAACTACGAAGTGCACCTGCGACCACCTGCTCGATCGGCTGACCGATCAAACAACAGAAAAGACAACAAAACGAGGGAGGAAGAAGAAAAAAGCTAAGTGATAAACTAGTCTTGTATTGTAGTCTAGTCGGATCTAATTACTATATAATTAAATCAAAACGAGGGATATTGTAACAAGTGCATCATAGTGCAGTACAAGGGGATAGGCCTCCAGGGAAGGTTCGGCAGGTAGAAGCACTTGCGGGACGGGGAAAGAGGGCAGGCCGACAAATAAATCTCGGCTGAAAATTGAATCCTTGGAATAAGGCCATAAATTTCAATCGAGGATGACACAATCCGACTAGAGTCAAATTTCTAAGAAAGGTGATGGGCACTTTTGGTAAATAAGTCGATTTTGAACGCATGCAAGATAGTAAACTTTTGTTATTCATTGCGTATAAATCTACTGTATTTAATTGTGAATCAGACAGTGTTAAGAAATTGGCAGTGGGGGGTAGTTAATAAGCAGAGTATATACGTCGGTTTTGAACTCATGCAATTAAGTAAAATTTGATTTTGGATTTTCATTTCGTGTAAAACTGCATTTCATTGTGAATCAGATGGAGTTCATAAATTAGCACTGTTGTAGGCAGTTGTAGCCTCTTAACGTAATGAATGAATTATAAACGTTAATCTCATTTAATCTAATGTTACTTACTTAATTTGATTTTAAATTGTAAAATTTAAATTTTAAATTTTAATTTAATTCAGAGACCGCAAATTAGGTAGGTTCGATATCTAACATTACGGGGTACGGCCAAGCAGAACCAGTAATATCAGAAGGTAGGAAGATGCACACGGAAGACTACACAACAGTAAACCAATGGGAGGACTGGGCACGAAGAAAAGAGGAGATCCGAAAAGAGGTACGAACAGTATACGCACTGATTGAAGAATCCGATCAAGAATCGACTGAGGAAGAAAAGGATATCGAAGAAGAAGAAGCAGTAAGAGGGTGAGGAAGGGGAAAACAAAGGAGAAGGAACGAAACAAGTACCAGGGGGGAAAAAACGATGGACTCTGAGCCGACAACTGCATAGGGGAAGGCTGGAAAAGAAGGAAGAAGAATCGAGAGTCGACATTACAATTAAGTGGAAAAATACGAGATGGGGTTAATATTAAGTTATTAGTTATTAGAAAACTAAGATAGGTGGAATCTGATACCTTAGAACAATAGATAGATAAGAGATACGAACAATGTGAAACTTTGATACCAAAGTTTATTAGGATCAAATGCATAATCGCATAACGGTCCCGGTTACGTACTCAAAATCCCATTGATGCGTAGCTTACCAACTACCCGGTGTTGCAGCAGCGGTGCCTTGCGGTATGCATTGCAGGCATGCTACCGCGGTGCAACACCCCACCATATCCCATTAATTCTTCCCAACCTACTTGCATGGGGTGGGCCTTGCGTAATCCAGGAGTGACCCTCGAGTCAGCTCCATGTCAGATGATGATGATGTCCCAAAACGTACCGGCAATATTTCAAAGATGAATTCCAGAACTTATTTAGAATTCAAAAGTCCATATCAACGCATGTCCTAAACGTAACCGTTAACGAGTTATTGTTTATTTCATAATTTATGCGGCTAAAATTTTAGTGCAACGAATTTTATTAAATAAATCTTTTTTTAATACACTTTTATTATTTTATTTACAAGA
This sequence comes from Limonius californicus, assembly GCA_014611495.1. Lineage (NCBI taxonomy): Eukaryota > Metazoa > Arthropoda > Insecta > Coleoptera > Elateridae > Limonius > Limonius californicus. The sequence continues at coordinate 17,263 of JABXWE010012527.1, forward strand.
AATGTTCAAAATTATCTCCATTGTGTTCGATACACAAAGCCGCGCGTTCCAGAAGAGATCGCTGCGGTCTCAATATGGTTCCTGGGTTATTCCTAATAATATCGGTAGCCCTGCTGTATTCTTTGGCGTAATTCTTCTACCGTATGCACTATGCAGTTGCATAAACAATCTGTTTCATGTGACCCCAAAGATAAAAATCCAATGGAGCCAGGTCCGGCAAACCCGGTGGCCATACTACGAGTTCTCCTACTCCAATCCATCTACCCGGAAAATGTGCGTTAAGCCAAGCTCTAACACGAAGCCATGTGCTGGTGCCTCATCGTGTTGATACCACATTGCACGTCTAATATTTAATAGCACATCTTCCAGTTATAAAAAATATTCGTAATTCGAACCATTCAAACGGTGTGGCAGTTCAAATGGTCCAATCAAACGATTGCCAGCTATCATATTAACACTAAATCTATGTTGAAAATGCGCCTTTTTAAATGCGGATTTTCTACAGCCCATTCATGAAAATTATAATAATTACTGATACCATCCCGTGTGAAAGAAGCTTCATCGGTCTATAAAATATGCGGTAGGTTTTGATTATTTTGTACCCAATTACAAAATGCATAAGTTCATAAATAATGAAATAAACAATAATTGTTAATGGTTACGTTTAGGACATATATTTATATGGATTTTTCGACTCTAAATAAGTTCTGAAATTAATCCTTGAAATATTGCCGTACGTTTTGGGACACACTGTATATATATACTGTTACGGCTATTAGCTGTAACTGATAAGGCGCCCTTTGTCCTTATCGCCGGGATCACCAGAGAAACAACTACCGTTATATAAAATGGTTTGATTTATTCATTTGCTACGTACTACAAAACTATTACAACTTATTCTAAAATACTATACTTAAACTACTTAGAAAAGTATAAACAGGTATATCGCCATTACTGGGTTTGACATTCTCCGGAACACCGCCTACTATCTACTCTCCACTTTCTACCATTTACTATTCACCAGTTACTCTACGCTATCAACTGTTTTCTATGTACTGTTCCCTGTCCTTTTATAAATTCTCTTTTGCACCCATAAGCGATGACCTGGTTATTACTTAATTTCCCTTATCAAGCGTATTACTTATTTCACATTGCCTAATTTAATATTCTAATGTACTTTAATTCCGCTAAGTTAAATGACATCACTTCTTACAACATAAATATGTATGCAATTGAAATCACATTACAACAGCTATGAAGCAAGAATAATTTAATTTAGAATTTTGGATATTGGGTTCGTAACAATATGTTTTTTTTCTTGGCGATATGTTTTGATGTTTTGGAGATACTCGCGGCACCATGCTTGTAATCTGCTTGATTCCATAATAACTTGACGCTTGTTTATAGTTTTGTGTTTAAATCCCATACATTTAATAATTTCTAGCAATGTACTCTCGGAACACTTTATCGCAGTATACTCTTCATTCAATCTTGAAGTGGACAATTTTACCATAATCAAGCAGTTTTCCCGGTACACTTGATATAATCTCGCCTTATTAAATGTTCGCTATCAGTCCACGGTGTCCACATTTTTAAATAAAGCATAAATAAATATCTACTTCGCACAGAAATTCAACAAATGCTTTGCGCTGTTTACTTCTTAAGTTTAAACATTATGCCATTAAGGCAACGATCTAATTTAATCTCTAAAAAAGTAACTTACTACTCGTGTAAGCCAAAGAAGGAAGCTGATTTTAATACATAGATTATTAGTTTGAACATAAATAAGAATAGTTCAACTAAACAGAGTAATCTTAAATAATGAATTAAAACCAGAAAATTTAAGCTTCTTGCTAGTCGCAACCCCTAGGTATCCTCGTTCTACGGGTACCTTTATAAAGCGGATAACGGTATAATTTGAAGTAGACTGTAACAGTAATCAGCTGAATAATCAAAGCTTGTGTACGACTTTTGGAGGACTGCTAATGTCATGGTATACGAAGTATACCGCCTCAACATTGTTGTCTAAATGATTTTTATTTAAACTAAGTGTATGTGCAGCAAAGAAGAAAAGAGGGTTATACAAAATATGTATATTAATTTAACTTATTTAAGTGTCAAGTATCAAAAACTCAATTAAATTCAGAATTAAAATAATTTATATGTAACCATTATTAAATAATCCCAAATATTCACGCCGAAGATAGTGTCGGCATACATACATACCGTTTCTTGGAGGTTAAACCATAGCAAAATATAGCGGAATTAAAATTTTCCGAATAAAAAATATTTATAAGACAAAACGAGTCGTTTTAATATCAAGTAACACTATCACTGAATTGTGGTACAGTAGATAGCGGTCTAGAGGTCAGGGCTGAAGGTCTGGGGTTCAATTCCCAGTACCGAAACATCAAATTTTTAACAACCGTTCTCCGTCGCAAGGTAATGGCAAACCAGCGAAGTACCCTGCCTAGTAAATCCTCTCTGGAGTAAAAGTGTTCGGAGCCCACATTAAGCTGTAGGGTCCCTATGTCTGTGGTACATTAAAATGCGCAACAGAAGCATAAGAAAGAAGATGGCTACGGCTTGGAAGAGACAAAGCACTCAAAGAAGGAGATAGTGTCTCATAAGCAGAAATCCCGGGTTCCAATACCACAAAAACATTTAAAAAAGCTTATGTTTCATATTTTTGCTTTGCCTGAAAGGTACTAATAATAATTAATACTTTTTAAATTCTTAGGCAAAGTATTCTTGCGACCTAATTTCTGGGAATATAATTTTCCTGTGGTTTTTGAATGTCGAGTAACTTCATTTGGAAACCCTGTATACGATTTTCCAGCAGTGCCCACTGAATAATCCTTTTTACTACAAAATTTTTATTTTCCATTTATTTCAAACTGCTTCAAGGTTATGGTTCAAAATAGAGTTGCACGGATAAGCAAATTGGCCTTATCGACCGATACGGATTAATCCGCCAAATATTATTTTTACATGTGGAAATTTCAAATTTCTCCGTCATCCATGGTTCTTGTTACATGATGCGGGCCTAGCAATAATAATAAAAAGCAAGAGTAACTGATTATCAAAACTAATTAATCAGGTGAAATGCCGACACCGACTACTTTGCAAAATGGCTGATATAATCGATTACCGATTATCTACCGATTAATCGGTGCAATCCTAGCCCAAAAATATTGGAAATTCAGAAATGTTTCCATATTATTTGTACCCACGACACTTTGGATTATATTCTTATTGTTTCGTGTTATTTGGTGCATTTGAACCAAAAGGAAATTTTTTTTATTTTTCGATTATACAACGATCTAAGAAAACATTCATAACCCAAGACGTGCCATTTTAATATCAAAGAAACATTAAACCATTTCTAATGTGTTTGTGGCGCTGTAGATAAGACAACTGTTTTATAAGCAAAAGTGTCGGGTTGCAACACTAGGTGGGACAAATATTACTTTTATTTTTTTATTACATAATCTTCATGTCAGTTTTAAAGTAAACTGAATCCCATACATCAACGATGGAAAACCACCAGTTTTAGCTAAAAGGCAGTTCTCCTATCCACTGCTCCACTAAAACATTAATAATGGATGTTCAGTTAATTTCAAAAATGAAATTTATTGTCCTGTCCATTGAAAAATATAATTTATATATTCTGTTTCTATTGAACGTCATTGAAAAACCTCGTACGCCCTTTTTAGCGTTACAAGACACAACAATTACATCATTTTGGAATTAAATTTTTATTTACCGCGTTGATGAATAATTGATATAAGTTCACGAACGAATTCATTCAAATTATAAAATTAAATAATTTGTATCTATAAACAATGAAATAATTGTAAATATTCCCATAGAAAGCGTATATACATACATACATGTTTTACTGATAGGTTTGAATCAGTGCAAATTGCAGGTAATATTATGTGCACTGGATAATTTTTTTTATTGTTATAAACTATTATTAGCGTCTTTTAGTCAAATAATAATTAAAAGTTTAGGCCATTTCGGCTAAAGACAGTTTTCGTGCCTGTCAAAATATTATTTGGGATTGTGCTACAGTCCTGGATCACCCAGCTGCAAGATTACCACCATGACAAAGTGAAGGAAATATTCTGAAATTACCTACCATTCGATTCTACATACTGACTTTCAAATACTTTTGTTAACCTTAAACTAGATCTTAAAAGTCCAACGGTTCAAGATGTCGAGGTTAACACTTTCGTAGATGAAATCAAAAACCACCAACATTTTTACAAGCAGTAATGATCGTTAATCAGCTTGTCAGAAACAACCTTACAACGTTTACCAATTTTTGGCAACCTTCCGAGCCAATCTCGATGGCAATCATTCAAATACATGAATAATTATGGGAATTCGCTTTGCGAGTTGCACACATTCAAAAGTAACAATACTGAGCTTTAAAAGGCATTTATGAATGACATTAAACAAAGAATCAGAGATATGGTGATAATGATGAATATGCGTTGTTTTGTTGCATAATCTACTACTGGCGTAGTAATCAGCAGGAAACTGAAAAACTGCATATACAGTTTCTATTCAGCACGCCGCATTGGCAAAACCCCAGAGACAAACGTTATTGCTACACTAAAAAATGTTTCGTTGCTCGAACAAAAACAACTTTGCTAACTTGTATTTATAACAGTTGCAATATTTTTTGTAATAGGCATACCTTTTTACTGTCATTAGAAATCCATACCAATAGCTGCACACTCGTATTAGTTAATCTACCAACAATACTTAGGCTTATATATACAGCAGGAGGTACCACACAATACTAAACTATGTTACAATGTACCTGTTTTTCAATATATGCTTGTGTATACATGTGGCTTATGGAATAAAAACAGAAATCTGGTAGGCACATTTTTTCATTTCATGCTAAGAAGCGAACGGTATTGGGGAGTAGTTAAGTTGTCATTCAACAGGAGTTTTACTGTCAGTGCTATACTGCAAAAACGGTAGGTCGAGGACTTGATACCAGTGTTTGAAGGTACATACATTACAAATTGTATTCCAAACAGCACTCATATTGATCAAATGCCAACTGATTACACCTAACCTATAAAGTAAACACAAGAAGCTGTAGATCTCGACCACATAATCCCATCCTATCAATGTGGCTTCCGTCAATCTCGCTCAGCAATCCATCAAGCTCATCGAATTATTACCCATGTAAGGGAGAGCCTAGAGACAAAACGAATATCTGCAGCCGCATTTCTGGATATAGAACAGGCTTTTGATAAAATTTAGCATTTGGGCCTATTATACAAGGTCAAACTACACTTCCCAGGCCAGTTATATCGAGTCCTAAAATCATATCTAACCGAGAGGACCTATCAAGTCAAGATAAATAACAGTGTCCGACTACCACGAAATCACTTCCGGAGTACCACAGGGTAGTGTACTGGAAACGCTGCTCTATCTACTCTACACCTCAGACTACAACCAATACCATAATTGCCATATTCGGTGATGCCACAGCTGTCCTCTCTAACAACGAAAAACCGTACAAACTCATCTCTACGCACTCCAGAATTGCTTCAATAAATGGCGAATTACAGTAAACAGTGACAAGTCAGCACAAGTCACATTTACCAACAGACGTGCTGTATGTCCACAAACTAGAATCAATGACGCCTTAATACCCCCAAAAGACCAAAATTAAATACCTTAGGCAGCCTCTGGACCAACAGTTAACCTGGAGCATACACTTTAAAGCTAAACGAAAACAGATAGATCTTAAAACTAAACAAATAAATTATCTAATAGGGCGGCGATCCCAACTTTCCCTACTATACAAGACCATTTTAAAACCCATGTGGATATATGGGATCCAACTATAAGACTGCGCTAAGGCTAAAAATTCTGCAGAGACGTCAATGGAAGATCCTTCGAACAATAACAAATGCTCCATGGTATCTTACGAATGAAACTCTCCGCACTGATCTGACGATTGCATATGTAGCCAACGAGATACGGAGGATTGCAAGCGTGTACACCAACAATTTGGCGGGAATGGAAATCAACTTATAGGATAATTCTCCCAGGAGTAGTGTGAAGTTTACGGGGAGAACGGCGTTGGCCGAACCCTCTCATGTCATATAAAACCACATTATATTTACTTATTACTCGTATAACGAGTAGGTTGTAAATAGGCAATATTCAATTTTAAAAAATTCCTTTTCAGACTATATTTGAACTAAAAGCAACTAGACACCAGGAAAAAACAGTTTCGATCGTATGGTATTTATTGCAACCCACCCTTATTACAGTAGGTGTACTATTTATCAATATCAACATACACTTTTTTGTAGCACCATACCAAAATCTTATACAGTAAAACATGCAAGAGTGACCACCTCTGTATTATCACCATCTGATCAAAGTGACCGGTTTTTCCTGGTCCCTGTCAAAATCCTATCTTTCTAAACTTCGTTTGTTGAGCATTGAGCTAGAACATAAATAAACGCACGTGTTTGACTCACCCGAGCGCGCGCTGTGATTGGTCTACGCTAGATAACGCTAATGCCTCATTACTTAAGGAGTAATTGACGCTCAAAACCTTTACTTTGCACTCGTAATTACCGGGTTAAGTTTGTGTGCTTTTTGAGCAGTGTTTATCGGTTTTCGGAGCGTTTGTACAGTGCCTGGTGCTTATTTTCCTAAAATGGAGCAAGTTGTTCCACAAACGTGTAATCTTCTAAAAAAGAATTCCGACAGCGCGAACGTTAGTTTAGAAACGCAAGGAATATTACGTAAATACATATCCGGTAAATCAACGCACCTGTCAAGCGTTTGTTTACGTTCTAGCTCAATGCTCAACAAATGAAGTTTAGTGAGAAGCTTAACTGTTAACCCTACAAGATACAATAAACTTAAGTGCCTACCGTTTATCTTAGAAAAGGTTGTGATGCATCATTCCTGAGGTACTTTTGTTAAAGACTATAATACCAATTTATTAATCTCTACATATTTAAAAATCCCTTCAGTCATAAAACAATTCGTCTTATTTTGTATTCTGCAAGTAAGGTTCTAAAATAGTCTGAGAAGTATTCATCTTGTGGAAGTGTTAGTTATTCAGAAGTCAGCAATTCGCGGAACACCCAATAAACTTTTCCCATTGGAAACTGTTAAGATGATCAGGTGTATTGAATTTCAATAATCTATCCATATTAATTTTATTCTTTCATTGATAGTACTAGTAATAGAGTATGTGTAAGTTTCCAATTTTCATTTTTGGTGGATCACAGAAATCGAATGAGCTACCTATTAGTACGTAATTTGATTTCTATAGACTGACCATTTCGTACCAGTGCCTTGGTCGGTCACTTTAGACATAGGCAAATAAACACTGTGGGAACCTTTGTTTTTGCTGGGCAATAGTTCTGTAGATATCCCAGTTTGTTTTGGATTTGTGGAAATTGGTATTAAGAAATTGAAGATAAGTTAATAGCATTTTTGTTATAGAGCCATTTAAAGGTAATTACAGTTACTGGAATGTATTCTTGAAAATGGTAAATGGTAAAACACGCGTAAACAGTACGAGTAAAATATACAATAATTTTTTGCATCGTACATTCTGTACACTACATCTCTAACTGTCATTTTTAATGTTTCCGACATGTCTTCATTTTTTACCTTTTTTTCTGGAGCTGTGCACTTTTTTTTATTAATAAAAGGTTGTCTCTCCTTTGCTGCACGATTTTCCGTATGGTGGGTAAACTTATTTTTAATGAATCTGCAACTCGTTCCCGAATCGCTACAACGTAGCGTAATGGGCCAATATTGTCTTTTTCGCGCGTAAAATAATTAAATAGATTTAACACAAACTGTTGATACTGCGGATTCAAAACATTTCCGGGCATTTCTAACATCGTTTTCTTTTTACAATAGCTAAACACCAACTAACATCCAATGTTGAACTAGCTAAGTACAATCGTGTTTTCAAGAATATCTTCCAGTAACTGTAGTTGCCTTTTAATGGCTGTATAACAAAAACGCTATTATTTAATCTTCAACCTCTGAATACCAATTTCCACAAACCAAAACAAACCGGGATATCTACAGAACTATTTCCCAGAAAAAACAAAGGTTCCTAAAATTTATAAAATAAATTTCAAAATATTGACATATAATCCTCCAAAATATTTTAAATGCTGCTGGAAACAGATTTAAGTAGTGACGTTTGGCTGCATCAGCGTGACATTCTTCAAGTATCTGTTTCTTTCTACTAAACGCGTCAGTCGATAGAATACGCCAAACGTACAGTATTGGTGTTGTTTCGTTCGCAGATGTCACTACGACATACGTTTTTGTCAAAAAAATGAATCTGCAAGTAACTAACAAAGACAGAAATGCGTTCAGTTTGTGGTGTGCAAATAAAGCGCTAATCCGAAACTGAAAATTGCTTATCGTAAGAACTATAGCTTTGTTAAAAATATTGTTTGTTCTAGATTGAGCCATACTTTGGTATCTTGGCAAAGTAAAATTTAAATATGGACTATTAGACAGACATACATGTTGTTTTTAGAAACCCACCCGCGATTGTCTTCATTTTTGGTGGCTTATTTTTTCTCTGCTTTGATATGGCTTAAAAACAAAATTAATGCATCGTTATATATTTTTAAACATTTATGTTTTATTATGTTCTGTATCTACGCCTAGTTAATATGTATATACTAGTTTTGTATTATAGGCTATTTCACTTATTAAAATTTATATCAATATTACCTTCTTATTTCTAAGAAAAACACCCTGTATATGTATAACAAATGTATTAGCTTATGAAGCAAACGTATTTAGTTAGTGTAAAATAAAAATTAGTTGTATAAATGAAACGAATTGATTGAGAAAGCCAATCTATTGCGTCCCACAGACAATATGTTTAATTTGATCAACCAATAAAACTGCTGTTGCAGCATAAACAAATTAGTTGTGCCTGCTAATATTTTTGTAATCTAATCAAAGCAAATATAAAAGCAGCATAAATTATTAGTTAACAGCAAATATTTTTTGGTTATATTGGTAAATATTTTTCTTTGTGTAAGGTGCAAAAAGTCATGCTAACATCTGTTACGTGGAAATCAAGTGGTAATTTCTCCAGTAATAGAAAATTCTAAGAAGGGAATAATAGCAGAATTTTAATTCCGAGTGATTGAGACAAGATATTTCCGGGGAATTTAATGGTGGCGCCTATTGCAAAAAATAATCACGGCTTCTAGCCTTTTTTTTCTGGTTCGCTAGTTTACATGGCTTTCTTCAAACAAGCGCGAATAATAATAAAACCTATCACGTACGATTTCTACATAATTCATTAAATTAATGCAATTGTCGTACAAGCACATTATTGTGAATTTCAATGGACGCAAGCCCAGTACACGTGTGTTGGCCGCCATTTTATGCATCGTTTGAATATTAAATCGCTTATAAATTCAATGACAGTCCATCCACAATTGCTATTGCAATAAGCAAATGAAATACATGAGCAACTAAAAGCAACCGATGTAGAACTACAGTCGATTATGCCCATACATAGGCGATATACATGCATTAGTTCATTTCTCAAGTTTCGAAAGTAAAACCTTGAGCGGTCACTTATGCATACATGTGATCTATTATTACACTTCTCGATTATAAACAACCAGAACAATTTAATAGATACTTTCTTTAAGATATGGATCTGTTCAAGAGTTGCTCCACTGAATTGTGGGATTGTTGAGCCGAAACGCCCATTTTTCGAGATAAAACAGGCATTTAATAACTGCTTACTAAAAGCCACTTTAACATGATCATAACCTTCGATAAGTGATCTTATGATAAATTTATAAATCTACAGCACATATTTCTGCATTATTAATAACAACTAGTAGTTACTTTCAAATAAATCGATTGCAGCCTTCCAATTACCTGTTTCTATCAAACTACAATCGAATGAAATCAAATTGGCTGGAATTTGCAGCGCAACCATAAATACAAATTGGCCAACATACGGCTTTTTAAAAATTGAAAAGGCAATTACGCAACAAGTAATGTTACAAATTTCTAGTTGTTTATATACTAGGAAACAAAAATATTCTTGCAGACAAGAGAAAATTAAAATACAAAGAGTTCGCAACGAATACTTCTTTAATACGAGGGCAGCCTTTGAAGTTTTTACAAAAAACTAGGAAAGAAAAAAATTATTTTGGAACAGACTGTTTTATTGCTTTTCAAAATATTTGCCTTTCATATTTATACACTTTTGCATACGTTCAAACCAATTCTCGAAATTTTTCCACTCTCAATTGGTATCTCAAAAACATGGCTTTTGAAGACTTCAACAGCTTCTTGGGGTAATGAAAATCGCTGACCACGCATTTTTTGTTTGACGTACGGAACACAAAGCAGCCGTTAGCCAATAAATCAGCTGAATACGGGCAATGAGACATTAATTCGATGTTTTTCTCCTTCAAATAATCAATTGTTTGACGTGCTGATTTCTGGGAAACAAATTGTTGTATACCATTCAGCATTAACTGTGCTTTGATCCTCTAAAGTCTAAAGGAATGGTTGCGACATGTCCAGTACAATCGAAGAAACAAGCGATCATTTTCTTGGAAGTGCTTCGTCAACCAACAACTTTTGTGAGATTCGGTTCATCTTGGAACACCCAAACAGTGGGTTGTAGCTTAGTTTCCGGTTCATACGAATATATGCAAGTTTCATCACCTGTTACGTTGTTCTGTACGGATTTTGCAGTTCCTCGATCGAATTTTTTGAGCATTTCCTTACATCAATTAACACGAGTCTTTTTGTGAGCTTCCTGAGCACCCTGTAAGTCACATGCCGATCTTCTTCAATCATGTTGCGCCCAGCATCGATGTTTTCTGGATTAACAACCGATTTTGGTCGACCTTCACGAAATTCATCACTGACGGACGCACGACCACGACGAAATTCTGCAAACCAATTGTAAACAGTCTTTTCTGATGGTGCTTCATTACCAAAAGTTGAACCAAGCGATTGTTGTTGAGTTAGGCCTTTACTAAAATCGTAAAAAATCATCCAACGAAAACTTTCACGTGAAATTTCCATTTTTTCACAAAATTGCTTTTTTTAAAAGCTCACTGTAAACAAACCACTCGATCAAGTTCTAAGCTGCAAAGCTGTCAAATTTTACGAAAAGAGTAATGACACATCTCAATAGCGCCACCTAGTGGTCGTTTGTAAAAACTTAAAAGGCTGCCCTTGTACCATACAATAATTTCGTCTAAATAATAATTCCACCAATAAGGAATAGACTAATGAATATTTATGGATCCAAACACTCATTTGTGATAGTATGGGGAGGTATTGCCAGCAGTCATCTTTTTAATTAACAAAATGTATAGGTACTTTTGGTTGGTGCCCTATCGTTGAAGTTTTTTGTCATACTGCTATTGTTTGCCTGTAGATGTCACTGGAATTTTGCGTATACGTTAGTATTGTTTAGTCAAAATTAAATAAAACGTAGGAAAATTAAGCAAAAAATATTAACTAACTCAAGAAGTGCCCTGTTATCAGCATAGTCCCTACTATTTTTATTACGCAAGGGAGAAAGCTTCTGGTTATAACCAGGCCCTCCTTATTTACTCGGCTATAGCCCAGGGGCGCCATTGATCGAAGGGCGATTAAGAACCTAGTATGTTGAAATGTTTCTATTTATTATCAATTTTGGACATAAAAATCTCTATTTAATGTGAAATGTCAAAATTAAACAAAACTATTTAATTAAACAATAATTGAGTTGCAAACCGAATACACACTCCCCAATGTAACAACAGCTGTACGATTATATTTAAGTATTGCTTCCACCAATTGTAGTAGAAAGATCATTAGACTTTGAAATAAATTAGCAATTATTTGCGATCCTCATTAGGGCAATCCAAATTAAATAATTTAAGTATTCTACCCACAGAATACGATATATTAGAAATAATAGATTATCATGACGCATAAGGTAATCTCCCCCATTCAGCCCTAATGCTGCAACTTAAAAAATTTAAATGTTGTTACACCCACTTTGCGATACCTCATTGAAAAGCTCTTACAAAATGCTAATAAATAGTAGTAACAATTGTTTTCAGACTCGTTTCGGAAAAATTTAAAAATAATACTCGAAAGGTGCTGAGGCAATTATAAAAACTCAAATTTCAAAATAATAATTTAAATGTTCAAAATGATTTCCACTATTCTCTAGGACTCTAGGCAATAGTAAAATTCTACTCTCAAATTCCCTCCGAACATTTGAAACTCCTAAACTATTCCTCGTGGCAGATGTGCGATGGACTGAAGCTGAGTTTGGTAGACAACAGATTTAAAATAATTCTATCCAAAGAAATCTAATGGGGTCAAAATCTGGAGATCTTGGTGGCCATTGTATTTTTTTGAAACGAGTCTGACAATAAATTGTTGGGAAATATTGATGATTCCCCCTCAGTGCTGTTGAAACGTTACCTAGAAAAGTTAAATACGTATTTTACTTTTCGAGAACATTGTAGGTTTTCATATTGCAAGCAACCTCCTAAAAACATTTGCTGCAGATTGTAATTTAAATAAGAGACAAGTAGTATTTTTCCGGGTTGTGTGTCTTATTTTGTGGCAGTATTTAGAAGCTTTAAATAGTGTACTTTCAGTAATACTTGAATATATGGCGCCTTTTTGGCACTGAAACTATTCATGCCGTCTTTTCATATAAAATCTTATAATGAAATATTTACTTTTAAAATTTTTTTACACTTAATCTATGGTCGAAGTTTTAGTATATTATATATCTATGGATGACCATAGATGGCCAAAGAAAGTATGGAGCTGGGTTTCGAACTTTCGAAGAAGAAGAGGAAGGCCACGCAGATCATGATCAGCAGAAATTAATCAAGTCATGGAATCCAGACGACTACAAAAGGGTGACTGGCTGGATAAGCAGGTTTGCAAGATAGGAAGCGAGATATGGTTGCATCCGTATATATTTCGAATGAACAAGGGGTAATAATGCGGTTGTCCAATGCGCCAATGCGTGATGCTCACCACATCACCATGTGTCATTAATTTGACACACTACAACCGGGTGTGAGAGCAAAGATACGGGAGCTCTGACCTTCCGCCTTGCAGACCAAACTCCTTCGTAAACAGCTGTTAAACTGTCACCTCCGGGTCATGGATCTAACGACTTGATATATATGTAACCCGGAGGTCAAGTATGTGTGTGTATATGTATGTATGTGTGTATATATATATATATATATATATATATATATA